>VZZY01016525.1:0-19648 GCA_013400335.1 Eurystomus gularis
TAGAGGTCTTTTCTAACATAAATAATTCTATGGGCCTGTTTTGCCCCTGGGTACGTAAGGCCCCGCAGCCAGTGGCAGCTGCCATTCCCCTCCGAGCAGCCTCCGGAGCTGGGGAGGGGGGGTGTGCTGCTGCCTCCGCCTTCCCTAGGGAGGTGTAATCATGGCTGTTGGCCAGCTGAGCCCCACCTGGCCTGGTGTAGCCACTGAGCAGCGGCCTGGTACTCAGGAAGCAGCAGGTCTGGGCGTTCAGACTTCTACCCATCTCTGCACAGACACGCGTGGCTGCTGGCAGTCCCACACATCCAACTGCTATCCTCTGTCAGGCATCCTCCACTCGTTTCAGCAGGGCAGAGGTTGTAAAGGTAGCAGCTTTGTGACTTGACAACCTCCTTCTTCCCTGCCCAGTGCTTCTGTAGGACTGCTGCCAAGGAGAGCCGTTGGGAGGCAGTGGTGGCATGAAATAGTGTTTCATTCCAGACCTGGGGCATTTTCCTTTCTGGTTTCAGAAGCTGCGGCACATACAGGGGCACTTGTGCTGTCCAGGTCCCTTTCATTCAGCAGAACATCAGCTGACCTCAGGTCTCATTCAGCTGCCCTAGATGTCTGTCACTGCTGGAGGCTCTCCATCAGCCTCACCCTGACTTTGTCTGCACCCGTGCTGGCTTTCTCCTGTCCCTGGGAAAAGTTCAGTCTTTAACTACATGCAGGCTGCCCCTCCGCTGAGTGGTTACCGTTGTCTAATTTGGAAACATTTGTTGGGCTCTGTCTATATTTCTGTAGTTTAGGCTGGTAGAGAGTAAGTCCCTTGCTTATCTTGGAATATCAATTATACAAATAAATGAAATATGCATCTTGTGACATCTGCCATCACTTATTATTGAACACTTGACGAAAAAAATAATTCCTGTGGGTTTTTTTCTTATAGTTGCATGTAATATCTAAAACTAGTGTATTCAGATCCATTATTCATAATGCTCTGTTTTGGTCTTTTCCCTGTGTAATCAAACTTGTACATGGGTCTTACAGCTACAGGATTAAACAGCTGCTGCCACCATGGAGTTCTCTCAATGCCATATACTCCATATGGGTCTACAGACACAAAGTAATATGGTTGTAATAAATGTTTAGGGGCTTCCTTAATTCTTTTATTTTAATAATGTCTGTGAGAGGTGGGAGATAAAAATACTTTTTCCACTATAGGAAACTGTAATTATAGGAGCGTTCGTATTTCTTACTTATTTTCAAGTCTTATGGAAGAGATAATTTTTATTGCTGTGGAAGACTTCTAATATTCAAGTCAAGTATGGCAGATAGCTCTCAAACAGCTAGGTATAGATATATAGAGAAGGTAAGAAGCATTTCATGTCACGCCTTGAAGCATCCTTTGAAGCTAGGGATGCTTCATTTTCTAATGATGAAAATAAGGTGTGGAGTGATAAAGTGACTTGGCCATTATTGCGTGGAAAATCTTTGAGCTAGAGGTAGAGTTACTCATTTAGTAGTCTTAAAAAGAAGAAATAGAAGTGGACTTGCAATTTTGGTTTCTTTCTTAACCGTCTTCTTCATCATAATGTGTAGGCTGGGAAAATGCTTTTTTTAAAAAAAAAAAACAAACCAAAAAACCAACAAAACCCAACCTGTTTTTTGTTTCATTTCTAGGTTAAAGTGAAAATACCTTTTGGAAACAAATACCTTGATGCTGTCTTTTCTGTCCCAGAGAAGAAATCAACCTATGGAGTGATTCTTACCCATGGAGCTGGAGGAGATATGAATTTCCCTCACTTAGTGTCTTTGGCAGCCTATCTTGCAACCCATGGAGTTCTGTGCCTGCGGTTCACTTGTAAAGGCCTTAACATTGCTTATAGGGCTAAGGCCTTCAAAACAGTTGTGGTAAGAAGTGACCAAATTCTGCCAAAGCTTGGATCCATGGGTGTCATCTTCTGGGTTTCTTAAATTCTGACCAGAGATTAATCAAGCAGCAGTGGAAAAATCAGAAGCAATGATTAGCCAAGTGGAGCACTACCTGCCAACAGAAACAGCAGGAACAGTTTTTATATGGGCAGTAGCTGGAACAGCTGCAGCAAGTGTGTGCTTTTGAGTTCAGGGAGAGAAAGGAAAGCTTGAGAAAAGGATGCAAAAACAGCAAGAGTGTTTTGTGGAAAAGTTTACCACTGGGAAAAATTACAATATTTAGGCTAGAAACAAGAGGTATGTGTTCTGGGAGGGCTTGGTGAGGGGAAGCGGATCAAGGGATGCAGCTTTGAATGTGGTTTTCAGAGGAAAGAAGATGACCTGGGAAGCATGCTGGGTCTCTGAGGGCTGGTGGCTGGGAGAATGAGGCTTTGAGGAAGGAGTAAGGGACTCTGGGTCACAGGAGCAGTTGAAGAGAAAGAAATTGGGAGTAGCAATATGAGAGCCCTAGAACCTAAACAGTCTGATTTCAAAATCACTTCAAACTGTTACGTGCACGTGCTTATCTCTTTCTGCTTCTACCACATTATGATGTTCTTACATATGCAGATTTTGTTAAAATGAGCAACTTTTTCTTATAATAGTGGCAGCTTAGAGTATCTTCCTCTTCTGGAGTGCATAAGAAAGAGTGGAATTTTTCTCCTGATTTTCCCAGCTCTTACTGGGGTATGGGAAGGTAGCTTGGGTGGTTTGCATTGAGCATCAGACATTTTTACCAGGCAACTAAGTCCAGTTCTTAAAGAATTTGTTTATATGATGTCATTGTGATTATACGTACATTAATTCAAAGTTAGACTTTGCTAGCTTTAATGTGCATCTGTTCTCCATACTTTTTTGAAGAGGCACATTAGTGAGTTTCTATTAATATGCTGCTGTGTAAAGGTCATCTAAAGGCCTCTGCATCTGAGCAGTTATCTAAAACCTGAAGAATTTGCTGCTGAATTTTATCTTTTCTGTCAGACATAACTGACTGTGTCTTAACCTTTTGGTTGGAAGTACGTGACCCTTCAGTGAAGGGCGTTTTTGCTAACTTACTTTGTCTTCTGATGGGCTGAGTGTGTGGTCAGTTACTGTAACCAGGTTGATACATGGTAATCAGTTATATTTTGGTGACTTGATAGTGCATCTGAAATTTTAGACTTGCTGAGAGTGAATTGCTTATGTTTATATTGTTGTTTCTGCAAAATGTTATGAAATACATTTGTGTGTATTTGATCTTAGTTAATAGGCAGTGCTGAAAGAGCTTCTCATTTTGTGTAGCTACAAAGAAAAAAATCCCCAGCCTCCCAGCTGTCTGAATTCTGACTTGTAACGCTTCTCTTTCTCTGGTTTCTTTAGGAATACTTAAAGCTTTCTGATGATTGTAAACTTTCAGGTGTCTTCCTTGCAGGTATTGTTTTTATTACCTATAATTTTCCCTCTTATACTGCCTCTAATGACAGCAAACTGTAATTACACTGTTTTTGAAGTCTGTCCCACTTTGGTAAGCAGGGAATGAGCAGATGTGGGTGACAGGTTTCAGTCTGAGGTGGGCACTAGCAGCTTGTTGTCTAACATGGGAACAAGCTGAATAAACTCCCACTCAGCAGTATTGCCAAGGGGGAGAATTCAGCCATCAGCTGACAGTCGAATGCTCTGTAACCTTCAGTAATTGATGAGCAGTCTGCTGACTGCCATGGGAACGTAGGTGCCAAGCCCATGTTCTGCTTTTGGGGTAAGCCAGCCCTGTAGCTGGTGGCCGAGCGGGGCGGGGGTGCCACTCTGCTCTCTCAGGGCTGGCTTGAGCCGCGCTGCTTCTTGAGTCGCAAAGGAGAATATCCAGCCTGCCACCTTCATCAGGTCCTCTTGGGACTGTGGCTGTGCAGACCTGCCCACCCTCCTCATGATGCCACAGATCTTGCTCCAGAAGGGGAAAGGAAAGAGCAATAGATCATGTTTTCCAGGTGCTTTGTGAGAAAACTTCCTTGTCTCTTGTAAGTGGCAGGGAATCAGTTCTCTGATAATCCAGTGTACTTTTTAACTGCAGGTCTTGAAGAATCCTGGTTACTGGTAAATGGAAAACTTTTTTTTCCCAAAATAGATGTTGGCAGATAAAAGCTAGTGGCAGATTTAAAAAATCAGTTATATTATGTGACAAGGGAAGTAGATGGGTGTGATTAAGAATAACTTGATATGGGAAACTCTGAATGTTCTCTGACTAAGTGAAACCAAATCTTTGCTGATGCAAGATAATCCCCCTGGAATCAGCCACTTCTAACACTCAATTACAGAGCATTGTCAGCTCATATGCCTCTTCTTTGAGGAGGTATTTTGATACCCCCTTGCTGTTACTGACTGACCTCATGCTACAAGTTCACACTTTTTTTGTTTTTTCCCCTCCCCTTTCTACTTTTACTTTTAGGCTGAAGTTTGAGTTGTGCATGAACGCTTGCTGGATTTGCTTTGGGAGTAAAACACATAAAACTTTGCTTTTAATTTGAGCAGATTAAAATTGCATTAAAAAAATGATACAAAATAATAGCATTGCTGTCTCGAATTTTAGGAGTCTGGAGCATAGGACCTGCCCTTCTCTTCCCCCTGTCCCCAGGATGGGCTGTTGTTCCTTCCAGCATTGCAGAGGATCCCTCTCCATTTATCTTTTTTTTTTTTCCTCCTTTTTAAATGGGGATATGAAATCACAATATTTTAACAGAAAATGTTGACTTTAGGATTAGTATCTTTCATGGAGTAGATGAATAAAAGCATCCCTAGCATTTTGTAGTACTGGTACACTGAAATACACTCAGTGGGATTGTTTTTAGAAGTTTTTTTACTCAAACAGAATGTAGATGAGATTACAGCAGATTTACTTTTTTCCTTTATTTTACTGTGGGAGACAGGCCGTTCCATGGGCTCACGAGCTGCCGCCTCTGTGATACGTCAGCTTAGCCAGGAGGATGATGATGGTGATGACTTCATTCAAGGTCTGGTTTGTTTATCTTACCCACTGCATCGACCAAAACTTCAGTCCAAGCTCCGGGATGAAGATTTATTATTTATCAGGTGCCCGGTGCTGTTTGTCTCAGGATCAGCAGATGAGATGTGTGAAAAAGTGAGTACCCCTGTAAACCCTGCCGTGAAGGGGCAGTGTGGTTGAACAGGAATGCATCTGAGTGACATCTGAAGTGGTATACACTGCTGTGACTTTGATTAACAGCCTTATTTTTTTTTTAATATCTATCTGTCTGTCTGTCTATATATGTATATATCTATCTTCTGAAGGAAGCCATGGGTAGGAAACTTCATTGGACATAAGGAAGCCTGGGGTTGCTTCCTTTTGCTGCTTAAAACTTCTTGATCATGCTTGATCATCCAGCAAACTCATCTTTGGGCCACTAAAATACTGCTGATTTAAAAGTTTTGTCGTCTTTTCGAGAGGACTGTACGAATAAAGAGCAGCCTGTGGAAGGAGCGAGTTACTTGCTGTTATTCTATTTTAACCATTTCAGATTACAAAACGTACACACAGTGCTGTGCTATCGATTTCATGTTTGTCACATTTTCATGACAAATTCTAGCAAAGCAGCTCCTCCCACAAGTCAGACTTCTGTGGTAGAAAGTGACGTTTTTCTAGAGGTAAAGAACAGGTGTGCAGAGATGTTTTACAGTGTCTTTTCTGCCCATTTTTCTTGCAAGTAAGTATTTGTTCTTAAACAGTCCAGCTTGGATTTGGGACTGTGCACAATTGGCATTTTCCATGCTTTGACAGTTTCTAAGGAGTCGCAAGGCTTTCGTGAGGAGTGGTCACAAAAATAAGTGAGGCTAGCAACCAGCAGATCCTTGGGTCGCCCTCTTCATGGAGAAACCGTTAAGACTTTCTGAGTTGGTTCTTGGATCTGTTTGCTGAGAAAGTTGAACGGAAGCTAGTCCCCAGGGAGTTCTATTGCCACTCTGCCGCTGTAGGCAAATCTGACCAAAGTTCTCTCATTTTATTGCTAGTATTGCCCTCTGGCAGTAGAAGTGGGTTCCTTCATCAGTGTGGGGAAGGAGCCTGTACAGGGTTGTGACCTTTGCAGTTCATGAAGTTGTAACTTTTTGCTGTTCTGTGTTTGAGAGAGGGTGAACCTTTCAGTGAATTCCGTTACTGAATATAGCATCATCACATCTGTCAGGATGTTTTTAATGTGCACACAGATCCATTTTGGTTTTACAAGCTGCCTATTACGTGTTGCACAGGCAAAGAGAGAGACATCTACGAGCTGCACAGTTTGTACCAGCTAATTCTCTAACTTTTTCTTTATTTTCTCCATAGAAATTGCTAGAAGGTGTGGCAAGCAAAATGAAAGCCCCTAAAAAAATCCATTGGATTGATAAAGCGAACCACGGGATGACAGTCAAAGGACGAACAACCGACGATGTAATGGAAGAAATAAATGCCCAAGTTTTTTCTTGGCTTAGAGAGAATATTGAACTGGAGCACAAATGATCTGCAGTATCTGCATTTAGCCTTTCCTAAACATGGCAAGTAAGAGTATGTTATTTCTGAGGTGTATTTTTTTTAAACAGATATTTCCAGGGGTCTAAGTGTACATGCAAATAAACCTTTTTTTGTATGAGTGAAAAAATTACGCAAAACATTAAAGAACTTTTTAAAGAAAGGCCAGAAACTTTACAAAATATTTCATGTAATGGCAGCAATTTCCTGTGTTTCTATGTAAGTAACTTCGTGCTCTGCATTACCAAGTAAATGCTTTTGACTAATATTTGAAGTAATATACTGGAAAAAATCTGTTTTGACAGCAAATCTTTAGGTGCCTTTCATTTCAGAGCATGTTACTGATGCTGTCCTTGCTTGAAATTAAAACCTGCTGATTTGTAGAATTCTCTGAGCACGTCCCTGAAGGCTGGCTGGGATGACCTGTACTACTCTGCCTTGGTGCTGTACCCTGCTGCTCCCAGCGTGCTTCCAAACTTGTGATGTTGGGAGGGGAATCTCTTGTCATTTAACGTCACTTGTCCTTTAATGTCAATCCCCTAAGGAGCCGGATTCTGGGGCTGTGAGATGAGGAGGAGGAAATGCAGGCAGGGCTGTGCATCAGGAGCAAAGAACACAGGTCACGGTTTTGAGAAGTCACCCTCCAACAGCTTCCCTTGCATAAAGGACTCGTCACAGAGGCCCTTTGGAGAGATGCGATAAAATGAGACGCGATTAAATGAGAACTGATAAAAGACAGTTATGTTTATGCTGGTGGAGGAACTCCTGGAGGAGGAAGCAGGTATGACATGCTGCGCAAGGCTTCTGTCAGGAGGGCTCTGAACAGGCAGGTGAGCGTCTAGGCCTTGCTACCCATTAGCAGGAGGATCTCGGGTCTAGTGCTACTTAATTCTTTTCATATTGCCAGAGATGGAGTTTCACAGACAAAGCATCTGTGAAAAATTGTGTAGGACTGAAAACTTTTATCTAATGTTCCTGAAGTATCCAATAGCACCGTGTTTTTCCTTCAGGTTTTAAAGGTATAAGCCCCAAGTCGCTGTCTTTGAGAACACTGGTTCTCTCAGAAGGAAGAAAGTTACGGTCTGAAAATGATGACTTTGGATGGATACCTGGGGCGGGGGGGGCTAGATTTACAATTCCTATCTGCCCTTTCTTGCAGAACACACTAGCGAATAGATTCAGTATAACAAGGATGAGTAACAAGTATCTGCATTTCCAGGGTATCTCAGGACAGTAACACATGGCTGATACAAACGTGGTTTTTATTTTAAAAAAAATATTAAAATGGTTTTGAACAAGGCTCTGCAACCACTGCATGATAAAAAGAAAATGGAGGGTGCTTAGTTTTCTTCCGTATGTAGATCATGATACAGTACACTCCATAATAGCCTTTATTATCCACTGGCATTTTATCCCAAACGTTTCTTCTTTCCTCAAGGCAACAGTCACAATGTAGGTAAATACTAAAAAATAATTTGTTTCTGTCAGAGTTCATCTTTGGCCTGCAGTCGGGAAAGAAGACACATTTTTCAGTTAATTGGGAACACAATTTTTAACTGTCTAGTCCTGCAAATACATTACGAAATCTTTGTAAGTTCAACAGGTGTTAACGGTCTGGTAACGGACACCACAATGCCTGGTCCCAGTAAGAACTGAAGACATCCAGCACTTTAATGCTGTATGTGCGGTACCTTTTTTCTGTGGCAAGTACATGGAAAAAGGTCATCATCAGGCTGCGGCACTTTCTCCATCCCCTCTCGGATTTTTGGCTCACTCACTTGCAAGCGGGCATACTCCTAGTTTTAAAAAAGGAAAGTATCATTAATTCCCAAACTTGTTAAGATTGTACATCGGGTTGTAAATACTGCAAAAACTCCGGGGCTACGCAATCTGTGGCTCCATCGTGTCGCAGGCAGGGCAAGTGGACAGCCGGCCGCAGACAGGAGCCCCCGTGGGTGCCTCCCTGGAGTTTCGGGATCTCGGTGCTAATGCACAGATATTTTCAGCTGTGGTTCGCAGGGTGTGTGTCTGATGTGGAATTCTTTGATCGTTGGGGGGCAACATATTCTTGCAGATTAGATCAAGATTGATGGGATCCGATTGCTTCTCTCAAAGCAGCAGCGCAGTCTTAAGGGGTTTCATGGGAAATAGCTGCACACAATGTTTGTGAACAGACTGAAGTTCTTAATGGCTGCTGCTTGCTTTGTGGCCTCAAGGACTGGACCGGCCCCTTTCCAGCTGCTCCCTTGCCCTGGTTTCTTTCTGTGGGACTTCTATTTTTGTGGTAAGAGCCATTAAAAAAATACTAACCTGGAAAAGTTTGAAATAGTAACAAAAAATGTGGTCTCCCATGAGATTGTTCCTTGCAAATTCTTGTCCAGATTTTGCAATATTTTTTGCCTGTCAAAGAAAATAGAAGGTTTTTTTTTTTTAATTTCTGAAAAGTAGTAGTTATTTCAGGAAGCCAGTATTGATTCTGGAGTTAAGTACAGTGGTGATGGCTTAGGATAACTTATTTCATTTTTATTTAGGCATGCTTAATTTTATAATAAGGCATTCTTATGAAAACACAGATTATTTTCCCAAAGTTGAATTTAATTTCAAATTAAGGGCCGTATTATGTATTTTTTAAAAACTGCTTTTCTTATTTGTAGAGTTGATGACAATGATTTTTAAGTCCTAATAGATTGTATTAAAGAGATACACTTTTTGCTCTGTCTGCAACGTTGCTGAGTACTTCTAAATGTGTATTTACCTCTTCATCATGTTCTTTTGCCCACTGTAGTTTTTCTAGTAGATCACTCAGGTCACTCTTAAACGGAATATAATGTTTCCATGGCTGCAGCTCGTTATAAAAATGCTCATAGTAGATGGAGTCTTGCTTTAGCACCACACTGTTTCCTGCTAGTAGATAAGGCAATCTGTAGGCAGCCACTGTGCCATCAATATTAATTTGGTATTTATACTGGAAAGAAAATGACCGTAAGTTATTAGCAAACAGAAGATGCCAGGAGCTTGGTTAGGTTACATTATTCTGAGGGCACTGGTATTACTGACTTGCCAATAGTGAGCAATGTAGGATTGGCTAGGCAAGCATCAGTGTTTAGTAGCTTTTATTATTTAGTTTGGAATTCATCACAGTGCAGGGTACACAGAGATGCCCTCTTCATCATTTAAGTTCTCCGGAAATTCTGAGATGCTCATCCTCGGATGTGAGGGTAGATGTGCCACGTCATCCACTGATTTTCCCACTATGTTAGTTATGTTAGTAGTCCTGATCACTGAATCAGGAAAAAGAAATAAAAAGGAACTCGGAGTTACAAAGATTACAAAAGGTTCTACAGAACCTGCAGATGTAAATCAAACATTATTATCCTCAGCGTAAGAGCTACAGAGCAGGTAATCGCACCGGAGGGACGCCTGTTCATGCTTTTTACTGGTGTTGTGCTGAAAAACTAAAAATCACTTTATTATCAATAATATATACAAAGTTATTTGATAATAGGAAATACTGAGAACCCAGTTCTGGGAAAAACGCTTAGTGGCTTACCTTAAAAAAATCAAAAAATGAAATGTGCTTAACAATGGGGCCATAGAGGCTTTCATCATGTTTAAAAAAAAAAAAGTTTGTGAAAGCAGCATCTATGATCTCTGGATATTTTCGGCTGAGCTTTACAAGTTCAAGCCTCTCTTTGCGGCTGTCACGTCCTCTCCAGAATGCTGTGGTATTCTTGTCTTCCCATGATGGACCAGTATTTGCTTGAACTGACATCATGTCCAGGCTGACTCTGGAGGAGAAAGAAGTGATTTAATAGTGAAGCCTGCTGGAAGGTTTTTTAAGTGCAGTTACTCAAAGGCATTTACAGTAGCACTAGGCAAGCACCAAGGATGAAGGTAAGTCATCAGGAGCACACCTGTGTATGTATTGTATCAGTACTTTTGCAGCAGTGAAAATGGATAAGGAATGTCAAGTTCACAGGCCTGAAGCAAGAGAGCGTCAGGTCAATGATAACATGGTGTGTGGAAAGAGTATCTGTCAGTTCTGGAAAAAAAGTATCTAGAAGTAGATGGTTGCCAGACAGATGAAGGTGATGCAGGGTAAATGTAACGAGCTTAATACAACATATTTCACTTCCTTAAAACTTTGCTAAATTAAAACACATAAATTGGGGGGGGGGATATAGGAAAAGTCTTGATAATAAAGATGAAGAACCTGAACTAAATGTAGTGAAATGATAAACAGGTTCAAAATGGATTACAAAGACCTCTTAGAAGTTGGCTTTGTAGTGTTCCAAGACAGCAAAAGAGCAGTTACCCAGGCCAGTTATAATCAGTCATCAAAGTGGGAGATGGTCCTAGGCTGAGAATTGTGGCTACACTGGGTTTTAAAAGGTACCGAAAAAAAGATTCTAGGAAAATCAGGAAAAAAGACCTGGTCAGTTGTCAGCATGTTCATTGGGGTGAAACAAAGCAAACAACCAACCTACCCTGGAAACATTCCTTCTAGGTGCTGTTTTCAGGGACTTGACCGTGTTTAGATTAATTTTAATTTTTGAAAATAAACCAATGAAACATTTTAATATATGTCATTTATGTTGCATAATGCCTTGTTTAATGTTAAGATACTGATTACACAGTTATTGTCTACCTACAGGGTGCCAATGTCTCAATGAATAAATAAAAAGTTAATATGCTGTTAATACAAGTATCCTTTTGGAAGGTCATTCCCTGAATTTTGAGAAAATTTTAAGCCATTTCTTACCGTCCCATAGTCTCCAAAACTGAGTCTGTTAAGTCGTATGTTGGCATGACAATGTCTTTTGACTCACTGGACCCACACCATGAGAAGATGGGGTGCAGGTTTTCCAAGGACTTCTTTTTCTCCAGAGGCCAGTCCCCCAAATTAACAAAAAATTCTACATCTGGCATTTTCACCTAAACAGAAGCAAAGAAGGCACAAATACATTTTAATACAAAGCAGTATTCACCTGCTGGCTCCTTGCATTCTGAGAACAACCTCACTTACAGAAAAAAACAGCCAGGTCTCCAATATACTTAATGTACCTGTAAATCGTTTAAAAGTTTAGAAACAATGTTACAATTACTGAGATCACAGAGTAATAATTATCTGCAAGATAATTATTTTTTTCAAAAGATTTGCACAGTCACATAAGGGTGCGCTTTTTTTTTTTTTTTTTTAAGGGATAGGAACTTAGAGGATGTTTTCTTGTTATACTCCACATGACTGGCCATGAAACCTTTGCACCAGGCTAGCACTGGGATCTTGTCAGCAATCGTATAGTTCCCAGCTAAGTGGAACCACCTTGTTGACTGTACGGAAAACTGCTGTTGGGTGGTAAATTAGTTTTCTGTCACATTAGTGAACTGATTTGCCCTGTGTCTGCATGAGGACTAAATCCAACAGAAGGGGAGTAACAGAAATGAACAGCCATGATGGGAAGACCACATTTAGGCAGCGCTGGGGTTAATTAGGCAGCATAACATCCTCACTTATTTAAAACAGTTGATAGTATGGAGCTATGTCTGAAATCGTGGTTGTAAAGGAAATGTAGCAACAGGACAGATGGCATAATTTTGCTTCTATATGAAAATTTGGTGCACCCCCATCTTGTGCATTGTGCGTGGTTCTGATGTTTGCAAATGAAGTAAGAGAACGCACAAAGAAAGGCAGCTACTGTAACAGGAATGGACCAGCTGTTTTGTGAGGAGAAACTGAAAAAGGTGAGACACTTAGTCTGGAGAGCAGAAGGCGACATATGGTTGAGTTTTACAGAACCCTGAAGGCATGTATCATGTCAGTGCAGAACTGGTGCTGTATCTGTTCTTAGTTCACCCTCTGCATGACATTATTTTTTAAAAAATACAAATCTCTGCTACATCCCCCTCAGTTGCCTCTTTCAAAGCAAAAGAATCTTCGTCAAATTAGCTTGTCTTTGCACACCCCCAAACAGCCTTCTTGCTGCATAGTTCTTTTTGAGAAAGTGAAATGAGAACTGTGCTATTTTCACAAGCACATCACAGGTTTTATACTATGACATCATCTTTTTTTCTGTTGTTTTTTGCCAGTCTTAACTGGGTATTTGACTATTGTGAACATCTGATTATTATACTGGCATTTTTGGAAAACTGTTGGAATAACTCCAAGATTTCTGGCCTGACTACTAACAGATAGTTTAGATCATGATGGTATGTGTGTGATTAGGACATTCTGTTCAAGTGTTATCATCAGCTATCTTAGTATCTACATGAGGAAGTATATTCTCTGAAGAAAGAGCAATTATGAATGTTAGTAATTCTCAAATTAAAATATCCACATACATGTAAAAAATAGAGTTGAAACATATTGCTGACTCATATTTATGCATCAAAATATTTCTCCTCTCAAACCCCCTTATTCTTCAGATCAGAATGGCTGGTCACAGGCTAACATTTCAGGATTCTTCTGTGGCCCAGGCTTCATTAAGTTTCTAATTTATCTTTATGGACAGAGATGAAATTAATCATTTGCCAAATCTCAAACACCCTCCTAAATGGTTGAAGACACTCTTCTCTAACTTGATGGCACGGGAGAACCTTTGGCAGAGACATCCAGAAATTCTAAAGACAGACCCAAAGCAGTACTTTTTGTCTTCGGTATACAGACCAACAGAAAAGGTTTTCTTGTGTACCATCATTTCAAAGGGGGTTTGGCTACATGTCCTACTCTTCGGTACTAAACTTTATTAGGACAGTGCCACCTAATGGTTATAATGAACATAGAAAAGCTAAAAATTGTATTTTATCGACATCCTCAATGGCAGCATCATTCAACAAGTTAAATCTTCTCCAGCCCAATAGATCTACTGTCTTTCAGTGACACTGTTGTAATAGAAATTCCTGAAGTATTTAACGGGGATGAGAAAAATTGTGTTTTCTAGATCCGTAAACAGTTTCTATCTTTGGAGTTAATAAATCCTTCCCAACATTTAGCCTAAACACCTCTGATGCAATTTAATTCTATTAGTTCTTGTCCAACACTACTGACATTGAGAAGAGCTTACTTCCATATTCCATAGAGCAACCTTTCAGATAATGAAAGGCTACACTCATGTCTTCCCTTAGACACTCTTAGATGAAACAATCACCATTTAAATGAATCTTCATTTGTATGTCTAGTCATTCTCACCACTTTCCTGTGCAATGTCAGTAACTGAGTAACTTTCTTGAGGCACGGCACCCAAAGGCAGGCACAGTAGCATAACAGTACAGTGGAAAGGTTACTTGACACTTCTTTCACGTCTTTGTTCCATTCATGTGTATGTTTAGCATTCTGCAGCAGCATGCCACTGCTGACTGGGGTTCAGTTCGTGATACTGTAACATTTCTGCTCTGCAGAAAATAACCACTCACATCCTATCTTAAATAGGTGCTAAACTACATGACTTTCTGGCCTTTGTGCAGTATCCTGCCCTTGTCACTTTATTTTATCAATTTTTCCATACAATTTCTCTTACTTATCAAGAAAAGTTTTAATTATGGTGCTACACCATGAGGTGCTTGCAGGTTCTTTATTTTTGTTATCTGAAAATTCAATAAGCATATTATCTAGTCCATCATTCAGTCAAAATACAACATATTAAATAGGGAGTGAACCTAGGACAAATCTCTGAAAAATGCATTTGTAACTCCTTTCACCTCTCTGGAAACCTTGGCAACTATTGTTTAAGTAAGGCTTTCCAAGCAGGTTATGGTAGTTTCTTCTAGGCTAAGTTTTCCTATCTTGTTTATGAGAAACTCATGAGATGCACCCTCAAAAGCGCAACTCAAATTAAGATACTTGACATCCATACAGGAAGCCTATTATCTTGTTATATGAGGAAATTATATAATTATGACTTGTTTTTTATTATAAAACCATGTTGTTTCATACCAATTACCTTATCTTTCAGCTGCTTTTAAATGATGTGCCTATTTTTTATCAGATTTTTAAGGATGTTTTCAAGTGAACAACTCTATACTTCAGTAGCTCCTCTCTCTTCTTTCTCTCCTTCTTAAAAGACAAACTGCTTTGTCTTTTTACAGTTAAAAACAGATATTAATGCGGCTATCATTGTATTTCTCTTACATAATAATCACCTATTTGTGTGTGCTGAAACTCCAGCCCTGCTATATTCTGTCACTATGGACGTAACATCATTTTTTTTTCCTAAAGTTTCCCTGATAAGTGTCTGTGGGGTGCTTTCTGCTTGTAAATCAAGAATCTTCCCATACGCTGCCTGTTGGGCTTTTGCTGCTCTGTCTCAACCCTTCCTGTCTTGTTTTTGACATACGGAATTTAATGGAAATGATATACATTCCATATATTTTTTGAGTCATCCTCCAAAATGTACTAGCAGCAACAGAATTTTCTATTAGATGCCACAGGATGATTTATTTATTCTATAGAAAAAAACTAACGCTCTGTCCAAATCTATCAAACTCTCCTCTACAAGTGTGCTATGAAATTAACATTTGTGACACTCCATGCACTGACTAGGTGGCATTCTAGAACATGCCAAATTGAAAAAAAAATCCATCTGACCTTTCCATTATTAATCAAGGAACAAGAGCAGCTTTTTAACAGAAATAACAACAAATATGCTAAGTATATTTCTTAAGCACAGGCTTCTATAAATTAGGACATACAGAATAAATGACTGTCCAGATGTACTCACTTTTCTTGTCAAAGAAAGCAGGATGGCATCCATGAAAATTCTGAAGCCAACGTGTTCCCCATACGTCTTTATATAAACCTGAAAATCAACACAGGTTTTACTGGTCTGGTGTTCTCATTTCAGAGGAAGGCTGGTGGAATTTAGAGCTCTTTTAATCACTTAGTCAGATTGCATGGCTGTATAGATTTATGAATCAGCTGGGAAGCTTTACAAATCTCATCTAACTCATCACAGAAGGTGACAAAAAAGGGACAAGCTTTGCTTGCTTTGGCAGACGTTTTAGGTCTGTCTCTTGGAAGCAGAAACTCGTTGCCCATTTCTGTTGTGTTCCATTGTTCTCATTCCCATATGAAACTCTACTGAAGTCAGAACAGTTTTGTTAAAAAGAATTGTAGCTCTGATCCTCAGTGGAGCTAAAAAGTCGTATTTCTTTACCTCGTAATTATGCACAACATCATTTATTGATGCATGTCAAATCAGATGATCGTGACACTCCACAGCAACAATACTCTGAGAACAGGAAACTGAATTAGCATTTTGGAGACTTGGGCCTGTGCCCAGCACTCATATTGATTGCTTGGAAAGTGATTTGCCTTCGCTGTGCTTCAATTTCTTCAGTTGTAACAAGTGACAAAAAGCACTTCGCGAGGTAGGACAGATGTTGTTGAGCTCATACACAAACTGCAAAGCATTCAAGGACAGAGAAGCAAGCAAAGGAAGCTTCTTAAAGAACAGACTACACACAAGCCTTTGGACTAGGAACAGCCAAACAGCCTGGCTGTGTGACTTGCCACCAAATCCCCATAGGGACTTCGGATCAACCCATTCCATACCTCATTATCTTTGATGGTGTAATGACACAAACTCTGTCTTTGTCCAAACCTCTGTGGAATTTCTGTTGCAATCTTATCTGGATCAACAATGGGAAAATTTGCTAGGTCTCTTTGAATCTGTGGAATGGCTTGAGGGCAGTTCATCTCTTCCAGCCATGCACTGCTGTCCTCCTGAGGGCAGTCACAGTTTTCATGGTAAACAGGTCCTATCGGGAACACAATTATTATTTTATTTTTAGTAAGTCACACTGTTGAGCTCTTGAGATCATGAAAGAGGGTCAGGCACTGAGCATCTGTTGCTCAGGGCCAAACTTTCAGCAACTCTAAATGGACATGCTTGAACTTCTTCTGACTTCAATGGAGCCATGCCAACCTACATCAGCTTCTGTGTGAACTCTCTACATGTATTTGCCAGGCAACAGCTTCACAGCATTTGTTTCTTTGTATTATTTTGAATAGTGCATGCAAGACACTTATAATGAATCCATAACTCCAGTGGGATTTGATAGTCTGGAGAAGTACTGACATTCTGCAGAATCCCATGCTAATCACAGAAGACATTCTGAAATAGTTTACGAGAAAAAGCCACAATAGGAGATTTGTGCATAGCACTTCTTCTTACCTTCTAAAATATATGGAGACTTTGCAACATGTTTATCTCCAGTTTTAACTTCTATCTTTAGGTTTTTGTAGCTTGCATACATCCTGTATCTCACAAGGAAGGAACCATCTTTCCTGTCTAATACTTGCACACCAACCCGAGTGAACTGTTCATCAGGAGCAGTGATCTTCACCTGGAATGCATTTTCACCCGGTGATGAAGTGAACCTGCCCAGAGAATAAGCAGGAGCTTAATGAAAAACAGAACACACAACAGCCTTCTCAATCTGATCAATTCCTTTTTAAAGTTGATGGATTTCCAGTAACTTCAGTGAGCCATGCTAGGTCTTTGTGAGCAAGTCATAATGTTCACAAGCAAGGCATGATTTTTCCAAATAGAATTTTGTTATGCTACCTAAAACATCTCATGCTGTCAGAAGCATTAGGTATCAAGAAGGTTCTGCACAGATACTCAAAAACACACCTCCCAAATGACTTGGGGCCTGAAGTGCTGGGGCCTGAGTTGTGGGCCCCAAGTTGGAGTTGGCCTGTGGATGAGTCACAGCCTAGCAGAGTGTTTTGTTTTTCCTATTGGCTTCATGTTCCAGAGGCAGAACCTGGCCCACCTGTGTCTTTGTGGCTCTGCCCTCACCCAGGTGGCTGTGGTTGGTGTGGTGGGCGAGGCCAGGATTATATCAACCAGGAGCCCATCAGTTAGAGGATATTCTGGTTGGGTGTGGCTTCTGTTGGGGCTTGTTGCATCTTGCCGACCTCTGTTGGTGGTGTTCTTCTCTGTAAAGGGCCGCCATCTCTGTCCACTGCATCCAGCAGGTGATGCTGGCAGCACAGGGGGCAGCAGAAGAGCTGGGCCCACAGGAACCTATGTCAGGACTGTCTGAAAGAAGACTTCTGAGGGGCTGTTGCCAAGTTCAGCATTGGTCTGTGTGATCCGGCAACTGATGGCAGCATAAAATGATGATGGCTGAACCAGCACAATAGTGCCCTACATATTGAACAGTGTTGGAATGCAGTCTTTGGTTATATGGGAACAGAGCACCTTTAAAATTGCAGCATAGCTCTTGATTAGTAGTGGCTCAAGTGTAAAAAGATGGCAAGATAAAGAACACACAGATAAATGGATCTTGGTAGATATATCTTGCTGTCCTGCACTGTAAGGCCTCTGCAAGTGTTTGAAAGAGGGTAAATTTAGATTGGATGTAAGGAGGACAATTTTTACTGTAAGGGTGGTGAGACACTGGAACAGTTTGCCCAGATAAAAGTTTTGGATGCCTCCTCCCTGGAGGTGTTCAAGGCCAGGTTGGATGGGGCTTCAAGCAACCTGGTCTAGTGGAAGATGTTCCTGCCCATGGCCAGAAGGTTGGAACTAGACCATCTTTAAAAGTCTCTTCCAACCTAAACCGTTCTGTGATTCCATAGAAAAGAATACCTAGATGAACAAGCGTCACTTCAGCAGCTTAGTAAGTCTGTTATTTTACATACAGAAGCAAAATGTTTCCAGAGTACTTTATTTTCCACGTATTATTTGAGGAAGTAAAGAACAAAGTTTAACTTCTTAATCATTATGGTAGCCCATACACAGGGCAGGGGAGGAGGAAGGCTATTACAAATGTCAGTGTCTTGGTAGAGAAAAAACCATTATAGTGGGGTAATGTAATTCAATGTGTACTTATGACATTTTGGTACAATTCACCATACACCAATCAGAAAAACCTCCACAAAAGCAATTAAAATAATTGGAAAAAATAATGAAGTTATTACTTATCACTGATGTATTAATAAAGCTGGCAGAATCAAAATGCTGCGTCTGCCAACTTTCTTCCACCTCTTTGAACACAGTCCCAAATATGTAGGGAGAGCATGGGATAGAGAGAGAGTTGATGGGAGTGGCGGGACTAATGGATTGCAGCTCAGCAACCTGGTCACCCTTCCTGAATCTTGTCCAGGTGTACAAGAGAGCTGCCAGTTCAACTAAATGCAGAAAGTATTTACTGTCCATGATAAGCTGAACTGGCAGCTTACAGACTTGCACATGCCATTGTGCATCTAATCTGGACAACCTGGATGGAGCACCATGAGTTCCTACCTAGCTTGTAGGGTCAGGGCTTCTTTCCTGTAGAAATGGAAAACCATGAGTGTCTTCTGAAGACTAAGTTTAGCTATTTCATTCCTATGAAATTTATGTAATAGCCTACAGAGTAATTCCTAAATAACTCTACTGATCTTGTATCTACACGTTTAGGAGAAATACTGATGTTCCTATCAGTGGAAACAAGTATGACACTTGAGCAGGTATGTCATAAATTAAACATACTATTGTTAAGGTTTTAACAAATCAGAATAAACCATAAATTGTGTATTGGTCCAACCTACATGTTTTGCTGCTGAACATTTTCATCTTCTTTTCTCATCTGACCCCCCTGTGCAGTTATTCGGTACTCCTAAAAACACCACTTAGCTTTTTCTAAGTGAAACGCAGAAAAAGTCACGCAGGGAGCCTTCAGCCTCCCCCTTCTACAAGAAACTCCCAAGTAAACTTCTGCCTAAGAGGTGGAAGCGGTTCAGCCGGGACGTGGGCAGGCAAGGTCTGCCTCGCCGAGGAGGGGGCCCCGCTGCGCTCTTCTGAGGGGAGCTGGGGGGGAGGGCGGCGCAGGACGCTTCGCCCCCTCCCATGAGACGCAGCCATTGCGGTTCGGACCCGCGGCCCCAGTTGCCGGAGCGGCTGCCCAACGGGGGTCAAGTGGCGCACCCGCGGGGGGTGCCGCCGGCAGGGGAAGGGCGGGTAGAAAGCCCTGCCGCTCCCCGCCCGCCTCGTTCCACCCTCCTGAGCAGGAGTGGCTCGGCAGGCAGGGAACGTGAGTTTTTAACGGATCTCTCGGATTTTCTCCGTGAAAAGCAGCCGCCGCCGCCGCCGCGCTTACCTCTGCCCTTCGGCGTCCACGGCCTGCACGTAAAAATAGCGAGCGGGGAGAGCAGCCTCCGCCCGCAGCCCGGGCCCCCATACCGCGCTGCGCTCGGGGCTCGGCCGGCCGGCGCCC
>VZZY01016525.1:24108-40846 GCA_013400335.1 Eurystomus gularis
CCCCGGTGTAGAGGCCGGGTGTCCCCCGGCCCCGGGGGGAGCTGTGCGGGCGGCCCCCCTGGGTGAGCCCCCGGGGAGCTGGTGAGAGCCGAGCCTGTCCGGGCTGCTCGGCAGAGCCGGGGCTGGGCGCCGCTTGGCTGCGGCCGTTGCAGGCGGCTGCCGAGAACGTACGTGTGCTTTGGTATTTCCGTGTGATCTTTCAAGGGGAGCCCTGCTGGGGTTCGGTTGCAGGACGCGGTGCCGGCGGGGAAAGGCCGGTGCCCTTTTGGGCCAGCTCAGCGACCAGAAGTCGGTGCCGCAGGAGTCTGCTCTCGAGTGGAGCTCCTGCCTCCTGCGTGCCAGGTTTCCCCCCGTCTGCGGCATGTGTCCTCGCACCGCAGACGTGCGAACCGCTGAGATGACGGATAACACATACTGTCAATTTGCCTTTTAAAAAAGATCATTTAAAGCAAGCCAGCCTTCTAAATTTGTTTTTGGTAATTCTTAGCTACTGTAAACAAAACCTGCTTTTCCGTCTCGCGTCTTGAAGAAGGCGCGTAAAAATAAAAGGGAACCCTTAACAGCCATAAGAGGAAAGCAGCGAAACAGATTGAGGGTAATGTTGTCAATTTACGATCAACAGAGGTAATAGCTGCTGTAATTTTCTGTAAGCTTGAACTTGCAGCAAAACTGTGCAGGATTTTTCAGAATTAAGTGACCTTAAGTTGCTGTGTCTGTGTTTTATTCATTTGTACTCCATATGTGCAAGGTATCGTGACTAAGGCACAGAAGTGATCAACCACAAATACATAACTGTAGGGAGTATTTTATTTTATTATTCACGTGCTGCTTTACAAGTGTAATTACTCACAATGTCTTCAATATGGTATTGCTATGGTGCCTGCTGTTGGCACCTCACAAATAATAAAAAGCAGTGTTTGTAGATTCTAGAGATGCTTATGAAAAGATGTGTTATATGTTGTGATGTATCTTGAAGGGTATTTCAGCTTTTGTTGGATAGGAGTTCAAAGGTAAGCTTTGTGTATGTTTTACGTTGGCTGACACACCTGCACTAATGTCTCATTTTCTTCCAGGTACCTTGTCGATCCCTTACAGAGGCAATGGAGGCGATGAGGCAGACTCTATTGTAATTAAAACATAAAGAAAAAATATTTTTAGCTGAACTATATTGCTTCAGTATCATTCAATGCCTAACATTTCAGAAGATGAAAAGGAGAATGGTTCTGGAAATAATGGAAACACTGAAAACAAACCTGGGAAAGAATCCCCAGAAGCTTCTCTTCATGATCCCGTGAAGCCATACTGTGTGTCAGGTGCCTCCACTGCATCCTTGGTGTCTAGAGGAGATGGGCATTATCCGTGGGGATGTCCCGTGACTCATACACGTGAGAAATTTTACACCATCTGCTCAGACTATGCTTTTTTAAACAGAGTAACATCTATTTGTAAAAGCCCAAGTGCTTCAGTTAGTGCCTGCCTGTCAGGCGATGCTGCCTTAAATGCTGGAAATAACACACCTAGCTTGCTCAGCATTCAAACTGGTGCTTCAGAGATCATCTACAGTGAGGATGCTAACTTGGAAAGCTTGCCTGGCGATCTTGGAAAGCTTCCGCTGGCATGGGAAATCGACAAATCGGAGTTCAATGGCGTGACCACAAATCTGAAGAACAAAGCAGGTGAGCTGGTGAAGATTTGGTGTTGCGATAGGGAAGGGTGTCATGCTTACAACTTGTTTGTGGAGGGAACTGGTCAGCACATCTGTCTCCTGAGGAGGTGGAATGAAAGAGTCTGTACCTCATTTCAAACAACCTGCTCAATGGGAAAGTCGTGAGAGAGGAGGAGTGGAAGTCACGTGTAGCTGCCTGGGGAAGTGGCTCTAAAACAAGGCTGGCTTCTGCTTAACTGTGTGTGGATTTTTTGGCTTCTGGTTTTGATTTGTTCGGATTTTTTCTTCCTTGAGTTTTTGGGATTTTTTTTTTCTTTCTTTTTTTTAGTAGGACCTAGTGCATTGTGCAGTAGTGATTACTTTTACCTGTTAAGTACAGGTTTGTCACTTGCTGAAGTGTTTCAAGGTCCTTCAGGATGTGTTTCAAAATTAAAGACATAGTTAACTTATGACAAGAAGTAAATGAAAACATTAGTTACCTAGGAAAGCAGTTGGTTTCTGTAACAGCATTGTATTTACTTTGATTTGCTATATGTATACAGTGTTAGGGAGCCCGTTTCTTTAAAACTGGCTTTGCTGCCACCTACGTTCTTTCTCTGTCTAGTCACAGATTGCAACTGTGAAGCAAGGACACACTTAATTTTCTTTGTCCTGTCATTATGAATGCAAGCTAGAGCACAGAAAGTTCCACCTCAACATGAGGAGGAACTTCTTTACTGTGAGGGTTACAGAGCACTGGAACGGGCTCCCGAGGGAGGTTGTGCAGTCTCCTCCTCTGGAGACTTTCAAGACCCATCTGGATGCGTTCCTGTGTAACCTGCCCTAGATTCTATGGTCCTGCTTGGCAGGCGGGTTGGACTCGACAATCCCCGGAGGTCCCTTCCAACCCTTAACATTCTATGATTCTGTGATTCTATGATCTGTTTATCTAGAGCAGGATATCGATTTCTTTTAATGGCTTGCTGTTTACCATAGTATGAAAACAGTTTAGTAAAACTTAAAAATCTATTTGGCAAGTTTCCATTGCCTTTTCATGTGTACATGTAGTGTCCTTAAAAATAAGAAACAAATTGTAATATCTTACGGAATGGTCATTTTTGCTAAATTATATGGGGTTTAATTTCATTTGGATGTGATGGCTTCAAAACGGGACAGAAATACTCCTGCTTTAGCATATGGCCCAAGTCTTCATTTTCCACTGCCTCAGTAGCTTACAGAAAGGAAAAGACCTTGGGGTTATACTATTCTTACTGGATTTGCATAGAAGTTTTCGTCAGAAATCGTAGCTGGTTACAGAGCTTGGCTATGAAAAATGAGCGTTTCACTGTATTTTTCTGTGCATGTAATGTTAGGAGATGCAAAGTCCATGTTTGTCTGACACTATTTCTGGGATGGCTGATTTAGTGCATTAGAATAATCAGATTGACCGACTGCTCTCTCTAAGCAGTCGGGCAGGTCATCATTAATTCTATTAAGAAAAGCATGATCTTGTTTACGGAGCTAATTGCAGCTTTACAAACCTGTTGACAATCTTGATCATGTATTTGACCTTTTTCCCTCGATTAATGTTTAGTCCTGGTTTGCACTTACTAACACACCCAGGGTCTCTATTTGAGGTGTATGTTATTACTAAACATATTTAAGAAGAAAGGTATGAAACGTATTTTGGCATTCATTTGTTTCTGAAATCTATTTTGCAGGCAACATGAAGAAACAAGTGACAAAGAAAAAATCGGTAGACAAAAAAAGCAAACAATACAGGGAGTGTCCTCAGCATTCTGCTCTTGAAGATGTGAAGGAGAGGAAAGTGTTGGACCTCCGGAGATGGTAGTATTTAAGATTATCTCCGTACAGTTTGTTAGTAAACACTGTTGCTGGTTGTCTGATTTCAAACTTAATAATGTCTTAATACTTTTTTCTTTTAGCAGAAATGGGGATATGTTAAGCATACATACACTAAATTTCATGTTTTCTACAAGAAGAATGACAGCTTCTCTCCCATCTGTTGAAATGTGAAAAAACATTTTTCTTTCTAAACAATTTTTTTCTTTCAATAAGGAAAAAAATTTGTGTGGGGGTTCATTAAAAAAAAAAATGCAAGTACGTTAGCACAGTCAGGGAAAAAGTAACTTTAAACGTAGTACTGATGTGCCTTACTCCTGATTTTTCTTTTCACTGGAAAATACTTTATCAGAATCTATCAGTTCTATACAAACTGTATTATATGAATATAGTTCACTAAATTAACTTACTTTAATGGATCCATGTGATTCTTACTGTATGCCTATGACATCAGAAAGTTAGAGTTAGCCTAGGGGATCTGTGACCCGGAATGACATTCATTAGTAAATTGGTAGAGATGCAGTTTACTGCAAGTTCATATGTTAGAAGAAACTGTACGTTATATTAGTACAGAAACATTTTTTCCTGCAGGATCACTTGTGCAGAACTCCCATGGAACTGTTAGAAATTTGACTGATTTGTATGAAATGGTGTAATATTATCTGACAAACTTAAAGAAAGTGGTTAATATCTTTGTTCCTTTTATACTTCCTTTTTAAAATATAGACAACATAAAAACATTTTAATGTAACATAGCACTTCAATAGCACGGCACACAGAAAAGTAGTTCAGGTTGCTCTTGTAACTAAATTGGGAATGCTTGCTAATGTGTTTGGGGTTTTGTTTGTTGTAGGTATTGCGTGAGCCGACCTCAGTACAAGACTTCCTGTGGAATTTCATCCTTAGTTTCTTGCTGGAATTTCTTATATAGTACGCTGGGAGCTGGCAGGTAAGTCACACATATACTGCTTTGCCTCTAAAGAGGCTAAAATAGATTGTTAATTACTTTATGAAACGATATATTTTTCTTTCTTTTTTTTTTTCTTTTTTTTTTTTTCATTTTAGTTTACCACCTATTACTCAAGAAGAAGCTTTGCATATACTGGGCTTTCAGCCCCCATTTGAAGAGATAAGGTTTGGTCCCTTCACTGGAAATACAACTTTAATGAGGTATGTTTGGTTCTTTTGATGCAGCTAAATTGTTAATGTATGCAAAAATAACATAAAACTAAGACATAGAACCTTTAGAAATACAGTAGTAGTTCATTTATTTAAAACAAAGAACAAAACAAACAACAGTGGATGACGCAAGTTAGTCTCTTAAGTTTCAGAATAATGAAGCTCTGATAGTGCCCAAAGAAACTTCTCAAGAGTTTTTTGCACTAGCCATTTTGTACAGTGCGATGTTGCTACACAGATCGGGTAAACCTGAAAGAGTATTTGATTTTTTTTTTTTTCTGTTTGTTTAATGGTTGTATAATACTCTAATGAATCCAGTCTCCTAATTAGGAAATTTTTTCTTTATCCCCATTTCCCTGTTTTTAGAAAATGCATATTAAATGCTTATTAATGTCACTGAAACAGCCTGGAAAGGCAACTGATACACTAGTAGCTTTATGTAAAAAATAATTTATGAATTGAAAACGAGGTAGTGAATGCTGCCCCTTTGCTGCAATGGAGCTGTTCAGGAAGAGGAGGAGAGGGGAGGGAAAAAAAAAAAGAAAAGATGGGACTGGAGTCACAGAACACTTGAACTTTTAGATTCTGTTTCACTTCTGTTCAGTTGTTTCCTGATCTTGATGAGTTGGGTCTAAAATTTTTGTTTGTTTGTTTCTGTTTTATTAAACTGAAAAAGAATTTTTAGGATTAAACCTAAAAACATGCCAGGAGCATGTTGTACTTGAACATCTTGGCAGGCCTTTTGTGTGTTACCCTTCAGTGAGATTTAAAGATATTGCTGTGTTCTTGCCTGTTTCATGAGTTGCATTTGATCTAATGAGCATTTTTTGCAGGCGCTGTATAGGGTTTGGCACGGAATGTGGGTGCTGGATTTGAAAATGTGGCAGCAGTCTGTTCTTTAATGGTAGCATACTGGCTAGATCATTGAAGAGTGTCATGAAAACTTCCTTCTCTGCCTTAGCTTGGATCCACATTTTGTATCTCTTCAGGAGTATGTCAGGGTGTAGCAACCCTTATAGACCAAGCTGATAAAATGTTCTGTCTCTTTATGTCAACAGTTTATATAGGCAAAAATTAAAACTTGTAATTCTTCTTTTACCCTGTGAATGCCCCAGGAGCGACAGAAAAATTACCCTTATTAGTTGTCTTTTTCTTTTCTCCCTGGTCAAATCATATTTCCATTAGACTGGAAAACAGTGGGGCTAAGAGCCAACCCCATCAGCCAATGTAGCTTTATGGTAGGCAGAAAGTCTTATTTGAAGGATACTGCTTTCTGGTGTCTTAGAAGTTTCCCTCCGTGTAGCTTACAAATCGCGGTTGAAGCTTGGCACATCAGAATTTGAGTGCCCTTCTAAAGGCTGAGTAACTGAAAGTTAGAGTTGGCTGGATTGGACCAACATTTCCCAGCCCATTGGTTATTATGGATCTATGCTGGATCTGAAAAAGCAAAATAAAGGAAAGGGCATGTTATTTATTTATCTCTATAGGGTATATCAAGTTTTGTTTATATTAGGGTACCATGGTCATATACACTCTGTATGCTAGTGTGGTAGGTACTTAGTAGCACACAGAGACGTTTTTTTTCTAAACTATCAAGCAGAGGAAAAATGGGAGGAAAGAAAATTGCATTTAATAACTCTTGAGTCACTACAATCTTTAAGCTTATTGTTTCAGATGGTTTAGACAAATAAATGATCACTTCCATATCAAGGGCTGCTCATACGTTCTGTATAAACCTCATGGGAAGAACAAGACAGCTGGAGAAACTGGTACGTAGCTAATTCTAAAGCATCCATCTTACAGTATATAAACTAAAAAATCCTACAATGTGTAGCAGTTGACAGGAGAAATTCTGTAAGTAGCACTTCCAGTTTGACATAAGCTATCAAATAGCTCTAAGTTGCCTGATTTTTCAGGTTTTATTTTTTTCTGTTATTTTGCTAAAACTTTCATTTGTGCTTTTGGTTTGATAAAATATATTCTGTGCTATATATTCTGCTATCACACAATCGGAACTTCAGGGTATCCAGGAGGACACTGCACTTCCAGTTCTGTGTTTGCTCTAATACACTGGGGGAGCAACACATTTTTATTTAAGCATTTTGGAAATCTGTGTTGTATAAAAATTTAGAACGTACCGCACAAAAGTATTAATGTCTTTAATAAATGTTTTACACTTTTAAAAAATGCAATTTTAATGTTAGCAAACTCATGCCTTCTGCCTGACTTTAGCTAACATCTGTCTCTAAAAGTTAGGTGGTTATTCTCAATTAGCTTATGAAGCTGTGTTTTTATGTCTACTTTTAAGTGTGCTACCTAAATTAAAAATATACCTTCATGCACAGTTTATTAGCCTTTGGTATCATCTGGGTAATTATCGTCTAACTGGAAAATTCTATAAAAGGATAAAACCATGCTGAAAAGTTTTGGGGGAGATACTAAAGTGGAAATTTTAACTATTTTTTTTTTCCCCTTGGTATCCGATTTGCGAATTCTGCCATTTTTCAGTGCCTTTTCTAGTGTTTTCCTGAAACTGAGCACTACCGTGGCATTATACAATGTTGTATGCCCAAATGTAGAATGTTCCTGAAACTAGGAACCTCCAAGAAGCTCATGATACCAAAACATTTGCAAGGTTTCAGGGGTTTCACTGGTATCAGTGGTGTGTGCTACATCTGACTTGGGGCAGTGGGACTGTGTTGTGTTGTGTATTTACCAGGTTAAGAGATACTGTTAGTTTTTTGGTTTTGTTTTTTCCCCAGAACAAGTACTTTTTAATATGACTTTAAGTACAATGGATACTTTATATTACATTTCCTTAGTACAGATTGTATGGCAGATGTTATTTTATTTTCGTACCAGGCAGGAAATTAAATACTGAGAAGTTTGAAATCAAAACTGTATTTTGTGCATGCTTTGTCAGGTCATGTCCTTTAATGTAAAAAGCAGGATAACTATTTTACGTTATCAAATAAGTCTTTTTTGTTGAATCTGTTACGCAGGATCCAAAGCACTGTGGGCTGTAACTGATCTTTCTTTGTAGCTGCAGGGGCTCTTGCAAAGCTAACACGTGGACTGAAAGATGAATCAATGGCCTACATCTACCATTGCCAAAACCATTATTTCTGCCCAATTGGATTTGAAGCAACCCCAGTAAAAGCTAGTAAAGCCTACAGGTAAGATTCTGTGTTTATGCTTATTTTAGTGGAGAAACGTATAGAACAATTTACTGCAAGTTGATACAATTTTTCTCCCTAAGTAACATTTCAGTGTATGCTGTAAAAGCTTTTATGTCCAGACTAGCAAAACAGTACTGTGTGATTTCAAAAGACTGACTTAAAATTAAGCACAACTAAGCAGACTAGATTAAGAGAACTTAAACGGAAAACTGTGAATGGTACTGATAAATTGTAAAAAGACATTTTATACAGATGTAGAGAGGGTAGTTATTTACTGAAAAATAAAACCATATGGGCTGAAAAAAGCCAGGTGTTTTTCAAGGAAAAACATTAAAAAGCCAGCTCATTACGGGGAGAGTCTGTTTGCAGAGAATTTGAGGGGAAACAAAAGAAGTAAGTGTGTATGGGTTGGGATTTTTCTCTATAAACTAGAAGCAAGAAGACTACAGTGATACTAATCCATTATGATATGGACGTGATAAAATCTGCACTTAGAGAAACCAGTGTTTGTGCATGGTAAGAACAGAGGACGTGTAGGTATTGCAGGATGGTGGTTACCTACTTCTTTTAATGATGATAATTATGATAAATGGCAGCTACTGGAGTGTAAGGCTTAGAAAAGTAAAGCTAGTTGAATTAATTTGTTACCAAGAATTGGTGGGGGGAGAGAAGCTAGAAGAGATCTCTGGACTATCACAGTATGTTCAGCTTTTTTAAACAACCCCTTGGAATGCTGGAGCACTTCTCAAAGACCCGGAGAAAATATGCCAGTTGTTTTAGAATAAAAATACAATTACCTGAATAATTTCAGATTGTCAGAGTGACATTACTCAGGATAAAATATTGAAATAGTTCATATAGGTTTCAATTAAATATAGGTTTTAAAAGAGGATAATAGCATTGATGTTCATACTGAGTT
The DNA here is from genome assembly GCA_013400335.1 of Eurystomus gularis. Taxonomy (NCBI): domain Eukaryota; kingdom Metazoa; phylum Chordata; class Aves; order Coraciiformes; family Coraciidae; genus Eurystomus; species Eurystomus gularis. The sequence goes on from VZZY01016525.1 coordinate 32,894, forward strand.
TAGGGAAAGTCTTGCATTAAACCCACAAATTTTAAGTTTGAAAAATTTCATAATCTTGAGGCAATTTATCTTAGCTTTTGTAAGCTGTTTAACTTGCTGCTCTATGATATGCTGACAGTAGGGGTATTTTCACCTCATTCACAGAGTCATATTGAACTGTTTTTCCTCTTTCAAAGTAGTTGCAAACACACTATGTATTGGAGGTTTCTGCTGGACTTTCTCAAAGTTAGCGGTTGGTCAGTATTTGTAGTATTATCACTGAGCATAAGAAGACAATTCCTGACAAAATTAGCAGATATGAGTAGTGGAGAATGCTGAACAATGACAAGAGCAGGTCACTGGGGTAAGGCGAGCCTCAGTCTTGAACTTTGCTTGCCAAGCAGCCTACCTTTGGCTGTGTTGAAGATGTGAAGTCACATCAAGGAATGGAGGGTGCTAGCTCTGCTTCTAGAGTTCAAAATGGTAGTTGTTTGGAGGTAATAAAGCATAATCATTTGAAGCTAATTTGTTACCAGTGTGAGCCTGACCATAGGCTTAATAAAAGCTTCTACTATATGAATGAAAAGACTACAGAAGTTTTTTGTTAAGACCGTGTTTGCTGACATGCCCTGTGAGTGAGAAGAGTGTGGGAAATTTGCCCCAAATAGAAGTCCAGGACATCAGTCTGCTTTAGTTTACCAAAAGGTTAATTGCTGGCTTACTCGATTGGTTACTAAGAATCTGCATGGAAGAGCAAAGTAAAAAAAAAAAAATTAAATTGTTTACTAGATAAAAAAATGCAGTTTGAGGAAATAATATGGTCCAGTGTGTGGAAACTTAAAGTGCCTTATATCTAGTTTGAATTCATGTTGTTTAGTAGCGGGCGAGAACAACAGTATCAGTTGTTTACCTGTGGTCGAAATGGATTCTCAGTCACTAGTGACGTTATTTTTAAGGCAATATTAGATTATTTTTTTTTTTCGTAACAGATCTCTTCTAGCAATGTAACATGAAGTAATGAATTCAAGGAGCTTTTATAGTCTTATTTTAGGCTGGAGGTCAGACCAGAAGAGCATCCTGTTCTCTTCATGTCTTCTAATATCTTACTGGGAAAAGATACATTTAGGTTCCAGAAGCACTATCAGTAGATTCTGCAGCAGTTCTTGTTTACCTGTTCTTGCATTCTAGTTACAAAGGAAAGCTGTTATTTAAAAATCAAGCTGCGAAATGTTTAAGTTCCAAAAGAAATGAGTAGATTGGCTGCTAGGCTGAGCTTAGAAGACAGTTCTTAGGTCACCTACAGACTTCCTGTATGATCTTAGGTTGCTGGATTTGGACTCGGGAGACCTGGGTTCAGTTCCCAGTTCAACCACAGACTTCCAGTGTGACTTTAGGTAAGTCAATTAATCTATCCTGTGCCTTGGCTTCCCATCTGTACAATGATGGCATACATTGCTATTTTACAGGGAATGTTTTATAAGTAAACAAATTATTGCAAGCAGTAAGGCCATATGCTCTCTAATACTGTAGGCAGAAAATTCTCAGGTTTTGTCACAGTTGAAACTGAAGTATCTTTTAATGGGATAATTATACACAGGAAGTCACAGAACAATCCTCCGTATCTCGTCAGTCAGCCCTGATGTCTGTCACAAGCTTCTCCCTGACAAGGTTACTGTGGGCTTTGAGTTTCTTGGAAGTCACTCACAAACTTGAACTAGTATCGGTGAAGGGTTTTGCTTTTTGATATGTGGTGTTGGATGCTTAGGAGGAAGCGGTTGAAGATACCAGTTGTTTTCATACAGGTCACCCTGCAGCTGTTAGTTACAGTTATCAGCTGGAGTATAGTTTAAAAATAGTGGAAGGGGCTCTTTCGTGACTCTGTTAGACATCACAGATAGGGAGGAGGACATTTGTTCCACCTTTGTGTGTCTTTCCACAACTCTTTATTCCCATTGTTACATATTTATATTTGTATCTTATACTAGGCTGCCTTTCATCCAAGTAACACTATTTTTTATGAAGATCTGTCTTTTCCCCAAATAATAGGCAATAGCTCCTATCTTGCTTCCAGGCCTTGTGAAACAAAAAGTTTCCCTGTACACAATTGCAAACACTATTTCTAGCACAGAAGCTGCTTTTCAGTTTGGCTAAGGAAACAATTTTAAATGTTAGGAAATTTTTAAAAGAACAATAGAATGTTAATCTCTCTTTTTCTTTTTAGTATGCACAATAAATCTTACTAGGATTGTATCTTCTATTGAACAGAGGTCGTGTCTTGCAGCAAGAAGTAGAATACTGGATCTTAATTGGAGAGCCGAGCAGAAAACATCCAACAATACACTGTAAAAGGTACGTTGCTTGGTAAGAATATAAAGCAGTATGTTTTCTTTCAAAACAATTTGTATTTCTCTACTAAGGGTCACCAAGTGACTTTTTAGTTCTTTTGAATGAATATACTATAGTTCTAACAGGAATGGGTGCTTTACAGAAGCACAGAATTGCCTAGATTGGAAAAGACCTTTAAGATCATTGAGTCCACTCATTAACCTAACACTGACAAGTCCTCAGCTAAACCATAACTCTAAGCACTATATCTACACAACTCTTGTAATACCTCCAGGGATGGGGACTCCACCACTGCCCTGGGCAACCCATTCCAATGTCTGATAACGCTTTCAGTTAAGAAATTCTGCCTAATATCCAATCTAAACTTCCCTTGGCGCAACTTGAGCCCATTTCCTCTTGTCCTATCACTTGTTACTTGGTTGAACAGACCAACCCCCACCTCTCTACAACATCTTTTCTGGTAGTTGTAGGTAATGATAAGGTCTCCCCTGAAAGGAAACATAATTTCTGTCAACTTTCAGTGAGAAACTTGTAGTCTGAAACTTTTAGTGAGAAACTTCATGTTTTGACCGCGAGGCTAGCTCTGCAGTTTTGTAACACAGGGCAGGACATGTGGGCTGCTGAAAGCCAAAGCCTCTTTCTTTTGTTTGAGTGTGATACAGCTCGCATTAGTCAGGAAGACACGATACCTCAGTTGTCTGTGGTCATGCCAATTGTGACTTACAGCCTGCACAAACATTGGAGGAGTTTATGCTGCAGCTGAGGACATACATAGGCTGTGTCTGGGGCGTGCACAGGATATTGCGCTGCTACCAAGATCTCCCAGCCTGGGTGCAGGTGCAGCTTATCTATGGATTAAAACAATAAATTTACGATGAGGTCTGGCTCATACAAAGTGGGGGTAAATTAGATGTACAGCCTAGGAGAGCTAGAGGGTGCTATGTAGAAATTTCATCCGTTTGTTGTGATAGACTGTTGAACAGCTTTCTCAGCTTTACTTGACTTGCTAGTTCATAATGCTTAATATTAGTTTCTGAAATGAGGGACCAGTGCAAAAGAATAGTATTTCTCAAGAAACAAATTCTGTGGCCAAAACGTAAGTTTTAGCAAGTAGCTTCTCTGCCGCCCCCTGAGTTAATTATGGAGAGATATTTCTCTTGATACATTAGGGAAAGAGCTGTGAAAAAAAAACCCTAATAGTAATACTTAAAAAAAAAAATCACACAACTTCTACTTTGTTTCCTCTTCTTTATTCTCTAATTATTCTGAAAAATAGTTTCAAAGTGCTTATCTGTCAGTTTCACAGCCGGTCAGATCTAACCCAGTACCCAAAATCCAGATTATCTTTTTTGGTTTTGTCAGTGATATGACTAGGTCAAAACCCGTTGATAGCTGGATATTTGGGACTAATGCATGTGGTTGCTGTGCTGAGAAATGGCATACTACACATCCCACTGACAGAATTTTGTCCTGTGGTGTATGAGCTACAAATGGCACAGGAGAAGGTTTCTGAATATAGAATACAAACCTTTGTAATACTATTTTTTATTTTGGAGACATTCTTCCTCCTGCTACAGTCCCAACAAGAGCTAGCAGGAAGTTCTGTGCTTAAGGTAGGAGGGCAAAGGTTGGGGTAGAAATGGATTTTCTGAACTTGGAGGGTGGTGTTACAGAGAAGCAGGTAATTAGACATTGACAGAAATGAAAATGTGATGTGTGGGCTTAAAGAGGTACGAAATATGGAGATATCTTGCAGTTGGGCTAGAAGGAGCTGTGAAACTCTGAAGAGCTGAGTGGGGAATTATTGAATTGATAATTTAAATAGAGAAGTGAGTTATGGTGAGAGCTGTCTGGTAAAAAAGCATCTAGTGGGTGAAAAAAACAAGGGTTTGAACAAAATATTGTAAAATGGTAGGAGAGGATTAAATAAAGTGAAAGCTAATGTTTCTCTTTGCCTAAATTATACTTTGCTTCTTCCTTTCACAAACAGATGAATTGGGAAGGGTGAGCAACACAACTCATGATTTGTGGGGCTCTTACTCACTTTGGAAGCTGTTGCCAAGAGCAGGAATAATCACTGTGAATGCTTTGATTAAAAGTGATGCTTTTATATCTAGCTTGATGTCTCTAATACTGAAGGTTTTATACCTTTACATATTCATTTATCTTTAAATCACTGGTAAGACCATTTAAAGCTGCACATCTGTATTTGCATGTGTGTGTCTTAGCGATGCTGAGGTTTCATAAATGTCAGCTGAGTAGAAATAATCTTATTCTGTAGGTGGGCAGATATTGTCACTGACCTAAACACCCAAAATCCAGAATATCTAGATATTCGACACCTGGAGAGAGGATTGCAGCATCGAAAAACAAAGAAGGTAAGGTAAATTTACTAAGACGGGAGGAAATTCACAGTAGATTTTTGGCAAACTTACTCATACTTCAGCAGTGTAGGGTAACTTCACTAAAATAAATTTTCTACGAAATGTTGCTGAAGAGAAAAGTCCAAGGGGGGTACTTAGATACCAGAGTCATTTATATTTACTTGCAGGACAAAATACAATACAGTAGTAGCCTGGCATGTGTGAGGATGAACCAGGATATCTGCATATATGTTATATTTTCTCACAATATTTAACCTTGTTGGCTTAAAATGTAGCTGCTGCAAATACAGAAATGCTCCACAAACAAATTACAGACAGATCCTTTTGGTGCATGGCCTTCTAGCTACGTGCCAGTGGGAAAGAAAGTATAGTCAAGTAGGATCCAAAATAAAAGAATGCGCTTATGTATCTTGTGCAGATTTATTGTCCATACATCCAGCTTGCTTTCCTATAGATAGGGCTATATCTCACGTGTGGGAGGTGTATTTTTGATTTGCAGGTTGCAAGTCTATGAGAAATAATAGGCTGAAGAGATAATTTCCAATGTGGAGACCCTGTGGAAGACTGTGTCAGCAACAGGAGAAGTGACCAGAACAGATAATTGTGTGCAAGTGGCTGGAGAGTAAAAAAAGGCTAACAGAAGATAAGCTATACTAGCCCATGAAAGATAAAAAGGGTAACTTAAAAAGATCAGAAAGAAGGCAGGAATGGAACCTAGGGAACAATCAAAATTTACTGACCCAAGTTGGTTGGTTGTGGATACATTTTTTGGGGTTTTGTTTGTGTGTTGTTTCAGTTTTTTGTTTCCTTTTTAAAGGAATTCTGTTACCTGCTAAGACGCTTGTTTCAAATATCTGTGTTCATTAGAAATGCGCCTATGTGCATTTAACAAAGAACTTTTTTACTTTGATTAGGTTGGAGGAAATCTTCATTGCATCATTGCCTTTCAGAGACTTAATTGGCAAAGATTTGGTCCTTGGAATTTTCCATTTGGAAATGTTAGACAGGAGAAACAATCCCAAGGACCAGGAATTTCCAAATCAGAGAGCGAAGACAATATCTCTAAGAAACAACACGGACGACTGGGTCGATCTTTCAGTGCTAGCTTTCATCAGGAACCTACATGGAAGAAATCAAATCTTCGTGAGAGGAGGAACAGCGGGTATCAGAGTTATAATGATTATGATGGAAATGATTAAAATTAACTTTAGATAATAGAGTTGATATATTAAAGTTAGTTTTAATCAAGACATATTAGGGATCTGTTAGTCCTAGAATACATATGAATAGAAAATATGGTATAAGATACAGCTTCATAATTACTAAATAAATCTACTTATATGGCTGCAATGGATGCCATCTGATGTATAAACCGACAGATAAGCACAGACTATTGTACTTCTGCAATCAAAAGTAAATATGACAACAAAATCAATCATTTCTTTTGAAATAATTGTTCTGATCTGTGAAAACAAAAGAGCAGATTGAAATTAGTCCATGTAATAAACAGACTTTATTGAAAATACTTAGTATTCAAAAGCATGAAAATTTATGATATGACTTTATAAAAAGGGTTATTCTGCAAGTGGTGTAAGGATGAAAGTAAACATTGCCTTCCTTTCTAACACTGCATTTCATTAATGCTGCCCATATCCAGTGAAAAGGAAATAAATCACATAGGTGAGAAAACCGTGCCCGATTTACAGAGTGAATGTACATTCTCCATTTAGTTCCCAGTAGACTTCTATCAGTCAGATAATCATATTTCTGTCAAGCAGGTCTCGGTTTCTTTTCCCTTAGCTGGATGCCTGTTTTAGACTGAGAGGAATCACCTGTGGCAGGGCAGGTTTGAGGATGGACCTTCTTTATTGCTTTTACTCTGTGGGTACAGCAGCTGAATTCTTATCCTGGAGTCCCTTGAGAGCACGGACTCAAAATTGTGAAATTCACAGCTTGTGAAATGCAGTATTAAAAAGCTGCATTTACCCTTAGCCAGCGGAGCTAGCTGAGCACTGTGTTCTGTTGGCCATTCTTTTCCTTGTTCAGTCTTAAAACCTGTCATTTTTCTGCTGCTCTTTTCATTTTGTGTGAAGGGAATGCAAGTGCCGATAACTGCTGGCAGCCCTGATGATATTATATACCTCTCAGCCAGCAAACAAATCAAGCTTCTTCAGGTGTCCATGTGCAGTCTCTTTTTTTCTTTCTTTTTTTTTTCCCCTAATTTGAAATTTATCCAGTTGTTTGCGCAAACACATCTCAACAGTTCTAACTCTGTGTACAAATGTTCATACCTGCTCAAGGATTTACTTTGTGACATAAAAAGATTTATCATGGAATGCAGGGGTTTTGTAGGTTGCTGCTTTTGTTAACCAAAAAACCAGGAGACTTTTAGACTTTTGTTCATTCAATAAAAATTGTTTTCTATTTTGTTGCTTGCTTTTCATTTGTCTTGGGAATGGTGACCCTACACAAAGGTTTTCAGGAAAGCAGGTAAGCAAAGATTCAGAATTTCAAACCCTGCTTCTAGCAAAGTAATCCTGGAGGTAGGATGTGTGTGCTCTGAAGCCTGGGCAGCCACTGTGACTTAACTTCCACCATTTAATTTCCCAAAGTCTGCAGGCTGGTGACTGAACAAAACCCATAGATTTTAAAATTTTATTTTCCAGCTGGAGTATTCTCAGGCCTAATTTTTGCAAGCCGTATTTGGGCTCAGAGCTCAAATTTCTTTAGAATACTTGAGCTGTGTTCTTTAGGGTACTTCACACTGAAGTGAGTTATATAAATATCAGTTATCTAAATATCTGTCTAGTGCCTTCTCTAGCTCAGATAGTTGCACTGGGGCCTGATACATTCTCTAATAACGATAGTTGCACTGGGGAGCAGGGAGTAGCTTCCTGCTATTCTCGAGGAGGTGTGTTGTGAGGGACTGCAGTTTTTACAATTGTTTTCTTCTTGGATCCGAGTGTCAACGCTTCATCAATGTAGTAGGTAGTAATTTAATTCTTCAAGCACGGGCAGAAAGAAGATGCACATCCTTAGTGACCTGCTGCCGGGAGCTTTCTCCAGGGCTTCCCGGATGGGAGGTGGGTCCAGTGAGGGCCCCTGGGGATGTGATGAGAGCGGAACGGGGGGGAGCTAGCGAGAAGGAAAAAGAGTCTTTTCGCGACGTGATGCTCCATACATCGCTCTCCTCCGGGCAGGCGAGGACCCTGCAGGTGTCCGCCGGCCTCCCCGCTGGAGCCCG
>VZZY01016525.1:41026-74739 GCA_013400335.1 Eurystomus gularis
CATGCCCGCCTCTCCCTTCCGGCCTGGGCCTCCCGAGGCGGCCTCTGCGGAGAGGGGCGAGGGCTGAGGGCTGCCTGGAGGCCGGCCGGCGGGTGGGCACCTACAGCGCTGCGCTTTACCCGGGTTTTTGAAGGTTTTTTCACGTACTGCGCGGCGAGGGAAGCATCCGGAACGGGCCCGAGCGGCTGCCGGGGTGGCGGGGCACCCTCCCGGCCCCGGCCCTGCCCGCCTCGTTATTCCTGTTTGCAGTGGTGGTGCGTCCTCATTAATGAAGCGTACGTGGATCGTGTAATCGCTGGGCTGTTGTTTCTGTTGTTCCTCGTAGATTCTTCTCTCTCAAAGTAGCTGAGAAAGGAACATGGGAGTTCAAGGACTTTGGAAGCTGCTTGAGTGCGCTGGGAGACCTATAAACCCAGAAACGCTAGAAGGGAAAATTCTTGCTGTCGGTATCCTTTAAAAGTAAAGTTGAGGAACCAAATTTGTAAGAGAGACTATTTTAACATTTTCTCTTACTTAACTATTTATCTTATTTCTACTTGATTAGCATTTTTATTTATTTAGATAATTGCAACAGTTTGATAAGCAGTTTTTATGCGTATGTGTAGTATATACATATATACATATATATGTTATCTGTAGTGTACAGTATGTGTAGTATATATATAACATAGTGTTATATACTAAGCTCTATTTTTATTTTAAAAAAGAGACAGCTTTTTTATCTTTTAAAAAAGAGACTTTTAAAATAGATCCCTTACACAAGTGTTGGGCTTTAGGATTTTGCGCTTGATAAATGTGCTGCTCTCAGTAGGACTATAAGGTGAAAAGTTTAAAATACTTTTGCATCAACTTTGCTATCATATGTACTTTATTAAATGCTGGGAAGATGTGGAAAGAAGTTACTCTTCATTTAGTTGTAAAAATAACTGTGGAGGTACTACTTGCTGTGCAGTTCTTTCAACTCTGTGTTTTGTCCAGGGTGAGAGTGACAATAATTTATTCTCAGAAGTTCACAAGTATTTGGATAACCTTGGCTTCAATAAGCCAAGCCTGGAACAGTGGGCAAACACTACTCAGTCAAATATGTGCACTTTATAGAAAGTATTAATATGGTATATCAGTAAAATAGCACAGTTTTTCCTCTTAATGGTTCTTAAGATATCAGTATTTGGTTGAACCAAGCAATAAAGGGAGTCAGAGATCGTGGTGGTAATTCCATACAAAATGCTCACCTCCTCACTCTGTTTCATCGACTCTGCAAGTTACTGTTTTTCCGAATTCGGCCTGTCTTTGTTTTTGATGGAGAGGCACCACTTCTGAAGAGACAAACCCTGGTAAGTACCTTTGCTGAGTCATTGCAATGCAAAATAGGATGCATGTCTGCCGATACTAAGTAGCCATTTTCAATTTCCTGCTTATTCCGCTTATGTTCCTGAACCATGAGGATGGAGGACTTGAAGTGTGCTGCTGTGCAAGTGTTCTTTGCACTCCCAGTCTTGGTTAGCTGTTGGATCATGCAGCAGCTCCCTTTTGCTATGTTCAGGCTTGATTTGTGCAGAAAGCAGATCACAGAGAAGTAGATGATGGCATAAGCCTGAGTCTCGCTCCAGAATGGACCTGAATGCAACTCTTGCAAGCGTTCGTACCCAGAAGCCGAAAACTATTCCCACGTCCCACAGTGAAAACAACACAGAGAGATTTAGAGGATATGAAGGCTATGTCCTTAGGAGTTGCTCATAGAATACAGAATACTCAGAATTATAACATTTATTCACTGGATATGTATCTTCAATGTCCATCAAAATCTCATTGGTATTAATCTTATTTTCACAGGCTAAGAGAAGACAAAGAAAGGACGTTGCCACTAGGGATTCCAGGAAAACTACAGAGAAACTCTTGAAAACATTTTTAAAGAGACAAGTTATCAAAACTGCGCTTACAGGCAAAAGGTAAGAATAAAAATTATTTTTCCGTTGTTTATAAATGGCAAGTCAGTTTTTTATGTAGCTGCTAATCATGGTTGTCATTTTTCTTTCACCTTTCCCTAAGCAATGAAGCTTTTCCCAGTCTTACACAAGTTCGAAGAGCAGAAATTGATGATATGTATGTATTGCCTTCTTTAGAGGATGAAGAGAAGAACAGGTGGGTGGAACCAAGAAAAATAGCTTAAATGGGTATAATAAACTCTGATAAAAGTATAAGTCACGTTTTTTGACGCTGCTGAAAGGCCTTTGACCTATGAGACTCCATAATATATAAGTTATATTTCTTTAATTTATATTTTATTTCAATTTCTTTTTGGAGGTTTTGGTTTATTAGCTCTGGATGCAGAAGCCTTCTCATTATTTGTGGGGAAAGCAACAGAAGAAGCTTTCAGCCTAGCGATTAAACTTCTATACTGGATTCATATTTAGGGATGAAAGTGCTACCTAATCTCAGTGGCCGTATCTATACGACTAAATGGAACTGACTGTTCAAGCTTGGGTAGCTGGCATGTAGCAGCTTCGTTACAGCTTGCCTCCGCTCATTGGGTAGTGCAGACATGCTCAGCAGATGCAGGCTTTGTACGTACTTGCCAAACTTGTGACATCTTAACGCTAAGTGGGAATGTGGAGCTGTCCATTAGATTAATTACTCTTTGCACACCTTACATATACTTTACCTGATTCTTACTCAGTCAGCATTTAGTGATTTAAGAGAGAGCAATTGTCTCAATCTAGTTTTGACTGAGATAAGTGCCTTCTTGCTTTCTGTTCAGATCTTTTTGACTTGTGTCTTTATTTGTATGTGTGTTTGTATGTAATGTATGAGTAATGTGAGTATTTTGATGCTGTGTGTGGATTTTTGTACTTGACAGGGGAGGGATGACTAATGTGCTTTCGCTGAAACTAGGAACTTTATTTTCCTAGGTAAATATCTACATCTTTTTTTCTCTTTATGATTTTTAGCTCTGAAGAGGAAGATGAAAGAGAATGGGAAATCAGAATGAGCCAAAGAAAGATGCTGCAGGTAAGTGCATCCTAATTGCCCTGTTCTTGTGAACAATTCTCTCATTCATGTGCTATGTTTAAAAGACAAACAAGAAGGTTAAAAAAAAACGTTTGGAGGTATGGGTCTTACTATAGCTTTACTTATCAAGCAAACAAATACATTTTAAGTATTCTGAGTTCCTACTAATGAGGAAATAAAAATGAGATTTTCTCCACTAGAATACAGCAGAATAGGAATTTCTTATGGTACATTTTTTAAATTTTTCTTTTTTTTTGACAACTTTTGCGTTACATGCAGAGAAGAAATTGTTTTTCATAATGATGGAAGAGAAATGTATGCATTTTTGCACATGTGTATGCACATGTAAGACAGCGTATTTAATAAAACTCCCATGCTTCCCCAAATACTGATGTTGAAGCAATTCAGGCCTTGAGTTTTTAAGGATAAATTCTGTATTCTCTTCTGATGTGCTCATGTCTTGGGAAGGGGAGAAAATAAATATAAACTAAGAAGAAAGCATAATGAATAATAAAATGATTTCTGCTTTCATAAAACTAAAAAAAAAGATAATAAAATACAAACCAAACCTTAAATTACAACTACAAAAAACACCAAACAAAAAAAACCTCTTGGAATTATTGTTTATCTTTGAAGTACTTTACATTCAGAAGGAGACCCTCTTGGGAAGCATAAAATCAGACTAGCTGAAGCTATGTGACCTGCTTCTATGATTTATACTAAGTATCTTTTTGTAAAAGGAATAAATTCAAGTTTCTCTGTATAGCATAGTTCAGTAAATATGTACTTTTTTTTTTTATTAGGTAGTAGTTACATTTTTTCTTAACTGTTTTCTTCACAGTATACAAAGTAGCAACAAAGATTTTGTGGTTTGTTTTTGTTGTTGTTTTCATTGTTTGGAGTGATGCTCTAAATGTTGTATTCTTCTTGCTTTGCTGTAATAGAAAGCACATGTTTATACAGTTTTTCATTTTTATAGGAAGAGTTATGTGAAAATCCTCATTCTGTGGATATTGAATCAGAAGATTTCAACAAGCTGCCTCCAGAAATAAAGCATGAGATCTTGACTGATATAAAGGAATTTACAAAGCGAAAAAGAACATTATTTGAAGCAATGCCAGAGGTAATATTTAAAGTAGTTTTCAAGCCATCAGCATGGAACTATTGCCATTAATGCAGATGAAGATTACATAAGAATATCACATCTGGAAAGCTTTACCCCCAGGCCTATTTTATAAGAGATGTTGCATTGAGAGGGGAAAGAACCCAGTAGGATAATGACTCTTAATAGAGGGCTCTGAAGAGACACATGGGAGGGCTATCTCTTGATTTCCACTAAAATTGACAAAGCTAATTAAGTTCAGCAAGAACAGAAGAAATCACAGCGTTGTATTGTGTCTCATCAGTATTACACCCAAGATTTCAATTGCAAGGACATACTACTGGCCTGGTGGTAAACCAGGCAGAGTGAACACAGCTCGGGATTGCAAACCCTCACGTGGTTATAGGTGCTGAGAAAAGGCTATTGTAACTTAGGCAGAAGTGTGCCTGAAGCCATTCGGAGACAAATAGGGAATCCTGTAGTGCCACGTCTACAATGGCTTTCCAGAGCACAGTTATTTTTTTAAAGTACAATAGATGTCAGATTAAATAATAGCTTGTGCCCAAGTGTAAGCTAAAAACCATCCTCTTAAAACCATCCACATGTGGATTCTGTTATAATTGCATTGTTTTTAAGTTGGAGACCAGCTCCTTTAGCCAGCTAAGGTTTGTTGGTCGCATTTAAATTGACTTGGTTGTTTATTTTGGTTTTTTGGTTTTGTTGTTGCTTGTTTGTTTTTTTTTAAAGGAGTCCAATGACTTTTCCCAGTACCAGCTTAGGGGTTTGCTTAAGAAAAGCAGTCTCAATCGGTGCATAGAAAATGTACAAAAAGAATTGAATCAACAGCACTCGGGTGAAATCCAAACACAATATGAAAATGAAGGTGGTTTTGTGAAAGAAGTGGAATCTAGGAGGGTAATCTCTGAAGATACTTCTCACTATATCCTAATAAAGGGTATGTCAGGTTTTAATTTTGTAAACTCTCTCATTTGGTGTGTGCAGTCTGCTGCCCTCAGCTCTAAGAAAATAATGAGTATTGTTTACCAGTGCCCGTAGCAAATACTTTGTATGAAATGTGCGTTACTGTAGACGTAATTAACTGTGATCTGTAAATGTGTAGAAAACTGTTTGTTTATCTTTATATAATGATATTAATAATGTAAAATAGAATGTTAGCATCAAACAGCTTTTTACTAAAAAAACAAATTCAACAAAAACCTTTCTTTCAGGTATTCAGGCAAAAGAAGCTACAAGCAGAGACTTGGAAACTACTGCAGGACCCTCAAAAATGCTTGAATTTACTAAATCGGATAAAATCAGTGAATCTCCTGCTAATGGAAAGCCAGTTGCACCTGACAAGTTGCCGACAGAGAAAGATAACAATGTGGTGACAGCACCACCCTCTCCTCGGACTTTGCTTGCTATCCAGGCAGCTATGGTAGGAAGCAGCTCAGACGAAGAACTGGGGGATGAAGTTACAGGACGATTGAATGTGGTTCAGTCTGTAACAAAGGAAGGCAGCGTGTCTCCAAGAACAGTACGGGCAATTCAGCAAGCTCTGGGTGGTGATGATAAAAGGGAGGAAGTAGTTACTGTTAGAACTGATGGAGTGCTACCAGAAAGATCAGAAGAGAAGCATTTTCTGCTTAGTAGCTCAGATGAGGAAGATCAGATTCCTGAAGTTAAGGAGGGAAGAAAAATACCTACATCTGCAGTTCGTTCTTCAAACGAAGTGATTATGCAAGATGCCAAATTTGAACAAAAGAGTCAGGAAATAAAAATTACACCCAAGGACACCAGTCTGTCCGGAGCTGAAAATTATTCTTGTATTGATAACACTAGTAAAGGCAAAGAAGATGTAGACAAAGAAGAAAATGGCTCCAAAATGGACTTAAACTCTTTGGGAGATAAGGATATAAACTTGTGCACACAGAAGCCAAACACTAGTAAAGGCAAAGAAGATGTAGACAAAGAAGAAAATGGCTCCAAAATGGACTTAAACTCTTTGGGAGATAAGGATATAAACTTGTGCACACAGAAGCCAAACACTAGTAAAGGCAAAGAAGATGTAGACAAAGGAGAAAATGGTTCCAAAATGGACTTAACTTTGGGAGATACGGATATAAACTTGTGCACACAGAAGCCAAGCTGTTCCCCTATACAAACCAGTACAGGGGCTTTGATTCATGCTGAAACAGACTTTTCTAAAAATGAAGAAAACTTGAAAATTTCTGAAAATATAGAGGAAATAGTTTTGCGGACAGAGGAGAATGTATCTGAGGTACAAAAGGATATTGGATTTTTTCCAGAAGCAAAAGGTCCTGAGGAGGAAAGAGAAGAGATATCACAGTCTGAGGACAGTGATTCTGATGGTATGTGCTTTTTAATTGTGTAAAAAGATAAGAAAACAGGACCTTATTGTGTTTGTAGTCATAGTTAACTTTTTCTCTGGTAAGAAATGCTTTAAAATACATCTATTCCTACATATGTAGGAGGTGGGTATAAAAATCTGAGCTATGTTTTTCCCCTCGGTGTTAATCATTGAAACCTGAGCGTACAGTACGGAGAGTCAGGAGAGCATGCCTTTTTGTACACTGAGCTTCAGCGGTGTATTAATGGTCAGCCACTTGGTTTCTGTAATTTCACGATTCTTATATCTATTTATTGCGTATAGGAAAAGAAATACTGTTCAACTTAAAACATGTACAAATACTTCTTTTTAAACAAGCAGCAGGAAGTTTAAATCTTTATGTTCCTTTAATAGGAAGCTTTATTGAAGTCGATACTGAAGTCAGTAATGAGACTGAGTTTCCTACTAAATGTGAGGAAAAACAGGGTGATGAAACAACACTTCCAGAAGTGGAGACAGACAGGCACAATACTGTCACGCACTTGCTGATGGAATCTGATGAAGTAGAGTTGGCAGATGATCAGAATGTTGCAAGAGAAGATGATGGTAAAGATGCAGCAGATGAGTGGCAAGACGTCAGTTTGGTAACTCCTTGTTATTTGTTTTGAGCTAGTAATGAAGTGCTCTGTCCCCAAGTAGTTTTTAAGGAGAAAACTTTGAACAGTTTCTTACTGTTTCATTGCTTTCTCATACATGGATCTATTTCTATGGGAACTGATTTTTCTTTAAAAGATGATGGTTAACCGTAATCCCTTTGAAATCAGAGAGAAAACTTTAAGGTTTCAGCACCCTGATGAATAGACCTATGTCTGGTATTACAATTACTCTATTAGAGAAGCTGTGACAATTCCAAGTATGAATTAATGGAGCTTATACTGCTAGAATAATTATAGTTGGAGTCTTGGTGCTTTACTTAGGTATACTCAAATTGTTGAAATAATGAAAATCTTATTTTATTTTTCAGGAAGAACTAGAAGAATTAGAAAATAACCTTTCTGTTGAGCAGAATATGCTTCAGGCTCAAAAACAGCAGCAAGAACGTGTTGCTGCTTCTGTAACAGGACAGATGCTCTTGGAAAGTCAGGTAGTATTTGATGAATCATTTTGATTTGATACAGCGTGATGGGATCCCCCCCTCTGCCCCAGTCAGACATTTTTTCAAAAGCTGTTAGTAATTTTGCTTCATTATAGGTGACCTTTCTTTCCTCTTAGGAGCTTGTTTTCTTCAGTCTACTTGATTTAAAATATTGAAAGTACTGAGATATTTTTAACTCCAGCAATTTTAAATAACTTTTACAACATTATAAAATAATAATTATGAATAAATCAACATTTTCTGTAAAAGCACCAACTTTTTAAGGTTGTTCCACTTTGATCTTTGCCTGTTGCTGTGAAAGGTGCAAATCAAACAAAAAAATGTTAGGAAGCTACATTCAGCAGTATGGAATTGATGTAATCTGGGTGTTAGGTAAATTGTGATTTTTCCCATGGGATTAAAAGGAAAAAGCTTAACAAGAAATCCGTATGGTAACCCAAGTTTATGCCCTGGGTAACCGATTTCAAAGACTCTCACTAGTGATACCTGCATAAGCCTGGAACTTCCGTTTCAGTGTTAGCATGTAATGGTTAATGCAGTCTAATGCAAGGACTATTTGCAATACAGTGTATTTGGGTTAACATGTTCTTAGATACTATCAGTAGTCCGCTATATTTTGCGGTAATAGGCTTATTCTAACAAATTAATTCTGATAAATCTATAAATGCTTTTATTTTCTTTCCAATAAAAGGGATAATTTAGATACTTTGTTACTGATTTGTTTTCCTTTGCTAAATATTTGGTTGTACTTACTTCTTCAGATGATTCTTTTTTTGAAGGCCAGTAGATTGTGCTTTTGTAATATTATTTGCCATATAATGCTAGATACACTGTTATAGAGTCAAGCAGAGGTAGAATAGAAGTTCATTCTTTAGATGAAATATTAACTGTTTTCTCTCCATCCTACAGGAGCTTCTCCGTCTGTTTGGAGTTCCATATATTGAAGCTCCGATGGAGGCAGAGGCACAGTGTGCTTTGTTGGACCTTACTGATCAGACTGCTGGGACAATCACCGATGATAGTGATGTTTGGTTGTTTGGTGCACGACATGTTTATAAAAATTTCTTCAGTCAAAACAAATATGTAGAATATTATCAGTATGTTGATTTTCAAAACCAGCTAGGTAAGCCTCAAGTAGTGATTTGTTAAATACAGTCTTCAATAAGACAGTGCTGCCATGTATCTTTTTGAAGCTGTATTTTCTCCAGAATTTTGTATGTCCATTATTACAATGCTTGTTCTTTGGAGACGTTCAGCTGGGTTACTGTTTGTACTTCCAAGTCCCACACCCCCTGGATTTGCAGACAGCTGCATCTAATACACTGAGTTAGTACGATGATGATTCAGGCTGGAAGTATGAACTAATAGTACCAGTTTCTGGGTCAATGTCAGCATGACTTTTCTGACCTGCTGGAAAAATTATATTCTGATGTCATCAGATTTTGTAGTCTTCTGGAAATGGAAGTTTAATTTGGACATAGTGACACAATGTATTAGAAGAGGATCTGGCATGTATATATGCTCTGTAAAAGGTTTCTCATTTAGTTAATGCTGGCAGCTTTTTTTTCTTCTTTCAGATTGCTCTTGTAGCAGTCTAATCGAATTGTTGCTAATTATGTTAGGCTACTAAACTTCAGTGTCACAGAGTGCATTAAGAAAAATATAAGCCAGTTTTAACTTTTCTTTTATGCCTTGTTTAAGCAGAACTCTTACCAGTTTTGACATTTTTAAAGTTGAGAGAGGCTGTAGACTTTGAAATAATATTTTAATGTCTTCAGCATGTAAAATTTCACATTTTTATGTAGTGAAAAATAGGTCTTTGGTTTCTTCTCCCAGCAAATTGAATGAAATAATTTTTCGCCTACTTATACCTACTTAGGAGGGTACAAGTAGTTGTAGTAGTAATTGTAGCTATTGCAGTTCACTTGGAAAGGATTGCCATAAGAGCACGTGTGTGATTTTTAGCCATTATTAATGTAATAAACCAGAGCTTTTATCTATTTATTTGTTAAGGAAAAATAGTCACTGTCAGCCTTTGTGTCACATTCCTCTGCAGTCTTGCACTTCCGCTGCTTTTCCATGCATTGCACAATTCTTTTTTGACGGTTGATGGATATCCTGACTAGCATGCTGATGGTCTTGCTTTCAGTGCTTAAGATACACATCCCTCCTTTTCTCCACTGAATTTAAATTATTAAATATTTTTTTTAAAATCTAAAATCCTGAAGCTAGTCGCTAAAGATCAATCTGGTTGCCTCAGATCTTATGGTGTGCTAAATAGATGTGGTCAGCAGCGTTCTTCACAGAATGGTAGGGGTTGGAAGGGATGTCTGGAGATCATCTGGTCCAACCCCCCTGCCAGAGCAGGTTTCACAGGATGGTGTCCAGGTCGGTTTTGAATGTCTCCAGAGACGGAGACTCCACTACCTCTCTGAGCAGCCTGTTCCAGTGCTCTGCCACCCTCAAAGTAAAGAAATTCCTCCTGATGTTTAGATGGAACTTCCTATATTCTAGTTTGTGCATGTTACCTCTTGTCCTGTCACTGGGCACCACTGAAAAAAGACTGGCCCCATCCTCCTGACACCCACCCTTTAAGTATTTACAAGTGTTGATAAGATCTTCCCTCAGTCTTCTCTTCTCTAGCCTAAAAAGCCCAAGTCCCTCAGCCTTTCTTCATAAGAGAATGTTCCAGTCCCCTAATCATCTTTGTAGCCTTCCTTCTGGCTATTTCACAGGCTCTTTTGGTCTATTTAGTAACTGCACTAGCACAGAGCAAAAGGCTTCCAGTTTGGGAACTCTTTAAGACACAGGGGCATTGATATTATGGACTAGAATTCAAACGGAATGTTTTTATTTCTGATTTGGGGGTTATTAAAATCAGGTCAGCATTAGATAAGAACAAGACAGTAACTGGAGAAATATATGTAAAATAGTTCTCTTAGCTCTTAGAAATCCAGAATTTCCCAATGCTCTTTACATTGTAACATTTTAATTTTGGCAGGATGTATTTGCCAAGTTAGGACAGCTACCAGTGCTTGAGCCAGCAGTAGCATATTGACACTGCTCCAGAATATAATTTAGTGAATTGTGATGTTGAATTATACAGAATTTTACAGAGTTAATGCCTTTGTGTTCTTTCTGGGGTTTGCCTTTCAGATTATATATTATTTTTTAATTTGTAAATGAACAGATGCTGAATTCACAGATTTTATTTGATTTATGTGCTTTCTTTTACAGGGTTGGATCGGAGCAAGCTAATTAATTTGGCATACTTGCTTGGAAGTGACTACACTGAGGGCATCCCAAATGTTGGCTCTGTAACAGCGATGGAGATTTTAAATGAATTTCCTGGGCATGGCTTGGAACCTCTCTTAAAATTTGCGTATGCTTCCTTGTATTTTGCCTTTTTGTCTCCATAATATCATAATATGAATATTAATGAAAATATGCTTAAGCATAGAATGAAACATATGACCATCATTAAGGAGACTAAGTTAACTGTAAAATAGGTGATTATATCACTTATTTGAAATGGCAGGTAAGTAAGATGACGTGTTGATACAGCAATTACAGTAAGACTAATGAAGGCAATAGAACAGCTGCAGAATTGTGCAACTGCCTCTGAGTTTGTTTCAGAGCTGGATCCATAGTGGAGTGGAGGTTTATTCTCCCTGAATAAACCTTGTGAGAAGGTGCTGTAGCTTGCTCATAGAGAAAAGACTTGATGAGTGAGGAATGGATGACCTGGAGAAAGACAGACAGGTAGGCTGTGGGGAAGAACGAGATTTGAAGAGCGCCAAGCCAGTTGTACTGTCAATGTGAGGATGGTTAGAAGTCTTTTTTGTTTTGGTTTGTTTTTTTTCATACCAAAAATGATCATTCTGTGTGGAACATCCTCCCCTAGGGAGGCTGAATTAGGGCCTGCTGTTTAGCAGCTTAGGGGGAATCTATTGTGGCTTATAATGGCTGCATTTACTGTCTATGTTTTGTCTTCCCTGCTTTCAGTTTATATGTCCCTTTGGCCATTTCTTATTTGGAAATTTCCTACCTCATCTCATGTAGCAACTCAAGTAGGGAGACTAAGGCTATTGAAATCAGCATAATGGCTCTTGATACTCCAAATTACATTTTATGGAGGCAAATGAATACTTCCCTCTGTTTTTCAGTGAGTGGTGGAATGAGGCTCAGAAGAATAAGAAATTGAGACCTAATCCACGTGATACAAAAGTGAAGAAGAAACTGCGGGACCTGCAGCTTTCTTCAGGTTTCCCAAATCCAGCAGTGGCAGAAGCGTACCTGAAGCCTGTGGTGGATGAGTCAAGGGGTTCGTTCACTTGGGGGAAGCCTGATGTAGAGCAGATCAGAGAATATCCTTTTACTGTATGGCAGGACTTGTTAGCTTAAAGTACACAGATTAAAGTTCATAGGGCTTGTTAGCGAGTTGGTAATGGAGTGTCAAATACTTGATACATCTAATTGGTGTGAGAGGCCCCCTGCCCTGTCCACATGTGTTCTCCCATGATGATAGCGGCTCTGGAATGGGAGGGAATGCAGCCACGCATGTGTGGCATTTGGGCTGCTCTGCCATCCTGAGAGAGTGGGCCGCTCTGCTTTGCGTGCAAAGAGAGTCTTGTGGCTGGACTGACAAGTTTGTTGTGATGTTAGGTTTCTGTAACTGTTCTGTGCCTGTTTCTAGACTTAGAGCAGGATTGTTTGCACACTCCTGATGTGTTTCCCATCTTTCACAAATAAGTTTCAAAACCTCGTTGGAAATGATGATTCAGTCTCTGCTTTATCCCTACTGACTGCATTTCTTGCAATAATGCCTCTTTCTTGCGTACATTGCAGCTTGAGTGGAGGTGCATTGTTGGAAAGCAGATGGCAATGCATGCAGAGATAATAGGTTTTTTTAAACAGTAAATGAAACTTCCAGTGTGTGCAAGTGTCAGAATAAGATTTACTTATAGGTATTCTGTCTTACAGCAGTACCATATAGCCAAAGTAAGTAGAGAAAAAGTTCTGTAGCTAACAGAGATGCAACAGTCTGATTAAGACACATAGCATAATATTGGAACCATCCACGTAAGTCAGCTGTAATAACTTGGAGGATTTTCTCTGGTTTTGTAGTAGGAAAAACTTTTGAAGTAGAGTGACATTACTCCAGACTTTCTTTACTTACGGAATTTTTGTTTTATGTGTTTACAAAGTACTCGTAATAGCTATTTTGTGAAGTTCCTTAACCTTCTGCACGTTCTGTCAGGTTCGCTTTGGCTGGACTAGGACAAAGATAGATGAAATCCTTTTTCCTGTGATAAAACAGCTGAATTTGCAGCAGGTAAAGTATAAAAACGATGTGTGGTTTAAGGGTAACTAGAAAATTGTAAGAGAAGCATTTAAAAATGAACAGCAAGGCTTTAATCTAAAATACGTTATTCAGAAACTGGGATTTTACTATTATTTTTTCTTTAAGATTAATATATATATTTAAAAGTCATTAAACTTACTTGTCTGGGCTTCGTTTCTGTATGATTTGGGTGTGCTGTGGGGCACTCTACATAATTTCAGTTTTTAGTTTCAAGTTTTGTAGTTTATCAAGCACCTATCTCAAGTCCACATTGCTGTTTGTTCTGGATGTACGGAGTACTGCGGGTACCTCAAACACCTTTAATACTTTTAAAAAGATAGAGTGCCATCTCTAAAAATCATTTACAAAAATGCCCCTGATTTTGGTGAAGTGAGACTGTCCATTTGGTACCATCTCTATCCTTTGAAGAGGAGTGCAGGCTGAACCATTAAGCAAGTGCCCATTGATATTATTACTTCAATTTCCAAATAAATGTTCTATCAAGTTTAATAAAACTTTAAGTAGATAATGGTGCATGCTGTGATACTATGAAAGTCTGTTGTAAAACTGACCATCTAAGGTCAGATTCTTTCCTCCTTTTGCCATAAAGCAGATAGGTCTGTAGTCTAAACCAGTGTTCTAAGTTCTCTCTGTCACTGAAAAGAGTGAAAAGTACCAAAACTCCTTGTTAAGTCTGTATACTTTCAGGTTGACTTGGAACATCCTGTGGAAGCATCTGTCCCTCTTAGACAATTTTAGGGAGGTTATACAGGAATAGCTTGGTCTATACAGCAAGCCTGGCTGCAGTTGAGTAACACAGACCCCCGTCTGTGGGACTGCTTCTGGTTCTACTCAAATCTTTATACTGTAGCAGCGTGTGTCACAATGAACTTGAGTCAAATGACCGCATTTTGTTGCACTAGCATATGCAAATATAAAGTGCACTTAAAACATTTGCTTAGTAAACATTCTGTTGTTTTAACAGCTTGAAGCTGAGGATGTGTTTGTAAGGACATCCTTAAGAGCACTACAGAGATTCTCTGCATTAAGTTTGAAAATAGCAACATATGTTTAATCAGCAGCAGTGCAGTGTTTGTAAAATTTCACTGGAGTTTGCTTATTTAGTTTCTGTAAAGGTTCTTGTTGCATAATTTATAATAGAGTACAGGTATTACTGTAATACATCTTATTGTTCACATCTATTTGCGTGCATATCAGTTTTCATTGGTTCTTTATCCTGGTTTAATATGGGATGCTTTATAGTATAGCTGAGATAACAAATGAATTCCGAACACAAACACATCCAGAGGTGTTTCCCTGTTTTGTTTTTGACAGACTCAGCTTCGAATCGATTCATTCTTCAGACTAGCCCAGCATGAAAGACAAGCTATTAAAAGTCAGAGGCTGCGCAGAGCTGTGACTTGTCTGAAGAGAAAGGAAAAAGAAGAAGCTGATGAAATTCAAGAGGCCACTGCTGTTATGGAGATTGAACTTAAACAGCATGAGGAAAACAAAATGGAAGGTACTGCAGGCTGCGCAAATCATCAAGCTGTGGCAACAGAAGTCCAAGGTGGAAAGAGAAGAAAACATTCAGATTCCAGAAAAGAACATCTATATAGAGGTGGTTTTATTGGGAATTTGCACCTTTCAGAAACTTCTAGTGATGACTCCTCAGTAGAGGAATCGGAAAGCAGAGATTTAGGCAAGGGTAAAAAGAGGAAAAAAGTTTCTGCAATGGTGACAGCAGGCCACAAAGAGAGAAAGGCGTGCAGTAGCTCAAGTGGTGACGATGAAGAACTGGGAAACGTAGTCATGGTGACAGCCAAACCTGTGTTTGAGGGTAGAAAAAAGAAATCACAGAGAGGAAGAAGAAAGAAGAAGTCTTAAAGTCTTTAAAAAGAGAGACAGTGTGCACTTTAATTACTTAAGCTTTGTAAATATTCTAATGAATTTTTGATAAATAATAAATTATCCCTATTTGTCATGTATCTGTCATGTATTTTGTGTCCAGAACTGAAATAGGAGGGATTTGTAAATGATGAAAAAAAAAAATTAGCACATTTACTCATAAAGACTTAGATTGGACTTGATATATATCACATTTTCTGTTTTGAGATTTTAGTATTGAGCCAAAACATGATGCCCCTTCACTTGCATTCGACTGAGGTGAGATAGCTATTAAAATTCACGTGCAATCTGTTGCTTCCTTAACTTCAAACTTAAATTTTTGAAAGTAACTTGGATTATTTCTAGGTGATGAGAGAAGGAAAATCAGCTCATTTAGTGTTGTTTTCCTATTCCCTTTGCTTAGGCCTGTCTCAAAAGTTTTGTGCTCAAAGTAATGTTGCCTATTGAACCGCACATGAGACAATGTAAGCCCTTGTAAAATGTCATGGAAAATTGTACAGTACGGCAAGTCCTTGCATAATCTGAGGTGCCATAATTGTTTATGTTCTGAATGTAAATGTCGTGTCTTTAAACTTTACATGACGGCATCCAAAGACAGAATTTGTCTCCAAAAATGATGTTCAGAGGTACCTACTGGTTGCAGCACTTGTGTCAAATTGGTTTGTGAGAGCAACTATGTGTTCAGATCAGGCTCCCACCCACCTCACTCTCAGTCATTGTAGAATCTATTTATAGCTCCTGTGGATTAAGACAGAAAAGCACTGAATGCTGCCAGTCATACTGGGGTTCTTACATGACACTTTGGTCCTCCTTGCTTCTTTTGTCTTCTCATCTAATAGTTCTGCTTCATTTCTCATTGCTTCATTGAAAGTCCAAGTCCATACAATTAGGTTTTGTATGAAACACGAGCCTCCCCTAAAGGGATGAAGGGCTGAGGTGAACTGGGTAACGTTCGGCCCTTATTGTTGCAGAGAGTCTGATACCTCATGTACAATGTTTGCTGGGTAAAAGCTATCCCTTTTGATACTACTTTTGTAAAAGATTATAATGTTGTAAGCAAATTGTCAGCCTGGACAGCCAGTTCAAAGTGGGTTTTTTTAAAATTACCTGTTAGCACCACTGAATTTTGCTTTAAAAATGTGGCTTGGGCCTTGGTGATTTGTTTGATAGCTTCTAAATGCAGAAGAGCTCCAACTAATTTCTTCTACCAAGTACGGTAAAGTACAGAGACATTTGGTTCTCTGTAGGGCTTGGTTAATGTTTTTATGTAATAATGTTTTTTTTTTCACTGGCATCTAGAAGCCCCTCTTGAGGTCTGATTTTGCTAAAAACTGTGTAAAGAAGCAGTTCCTGTCTTGAATTGGTTACACTCTAAATAAGAGAGGTCTTGCAGATACCTGTGTTTTTTCCCAGGGCAGTAAGTGGTTGCGGTCTGTTGGGCGAATGTACACCTTGTGTACACAAAAGAGGAGTGGTATGTGTGTGATTACGTGTGTCGACAGCTGCCTCCCGGGGTACAGTGGGGTAGGATTTTGGGGGGGTGAGATGCATACCATGTTGCAGATGTGTATTCTGACATGAGCACGCGTTTATATACCCCAGCCCCTTTGTAAATGATGCTGGGTGCTTGGAAGACCCCTTTGACTCTCAAGGATGGTATTTAGATCTTTGGTTACTTTTAGTAACAGTGACTGATTACTAACCCTGCGTCTCTATCCTATTTTTGTAAAAAACACTCCAAAGTTGGACTTTGTTGGTTGGAGCCCCCTTGACTGGAAGCTGTTACAAAATCCACTCCCTTACGTAAGAGAGGGGGTGTGCAGTGCCCGCTCCGTGGCCGTGCTGCAGCTGTCGGGATTTATTATTGCTTCTGGTGAGGGGATGTTGGCAATGCGTGACACGCGCTTCAGAGCACACTTGGACTGCCTGGGAGGGGAAGGACTGGGCAGATAAGGACTTTGTTTGAGTGCCATCTTTGGAAAGCTGCAGGAGATTCAGGTAATGTTGTGGATGCTGGTGGTGTTTCTCTTGTCTGTGCCTTTTCCTCTAAATTACTTTGTATCATTTACTTTAAACGGTGTAACTCAGCAACTGAGCTGTTCTGCACTGTTTGGTTGCTCCTTGATACTCCTGAATTCCTGTGTTAGAGTCAGACAGGTTGTGCACCTCAAGGGATATTTTTAGAAGGGGAAAAAGTGCGTAGAGGACCATACGCAGGTGAGTTTATATAGCTTGTCCTTCAGAATGCAAAGGCACTGATTATTAACCTGTTACTTCTGTCTTCTAATGGGAAGAAAATGTGTCTTTTTTATGCTTCTGAGGTAAATGTCAAGCTGATGGACGTGTGTAACATTTACTGCTTAATGTCGCAGTAGTTTCTAACGCTACTTGTTATTCTGAAGATGCACACAAAGACTGAATCCCAGTGAATCTTTTCTCTGTCCCCCTCATGATGTTACTGTTGCCAAGTTCATAGACAGATGTAAATATAACAGCAGTGTTTTCGTTCTACAAGTTACAGTGGCATGCAGAAGCCCCCTAAGATATTTTTTTCACCTTCAGATAGGTTAATGGCTGCTGGTCTTGTGATGATAAGGTCAAACATTAAACCTGTGTGCCTTCTGTAGGGTGAAGCCAAGAGAGTGTGGTGCATCCTTTCTGAGAAGACGGGGCTGTTCTGTACTGTCCTCTTTCCTCTGAAGCCTTGAGAGGAAAAGCTGCCCAAGGCTTGGCACTTTGAGGGAGTTTCCTCAATATTCAGCATCTGGTTTTACTTTGATTGCTTTTATTTATTTATTTATTTTACTACATAAAGATACTCCTTCACCCATTGCCTTATTTAATTGCATCCCTATTGGGTGTTTAGACATCTGTGGATTATTAACTGCACGCTGCCTGTAACCATTCCTGCAAAAATCAGTCACATTTCCATATCATGGAGCAAGAGCTATAAAAATCATCAGAGTGCTGTTTTTAATTTTTTTTTTTTTCTTCCTGTGAACACAGTGGTTTTCTGATTGTAAAATATCAAGAATTGGAGGCTATTGGCCTTTTTGCAGACAGCTGAAAATTGTGTTGTCCTCTATCGTGTTTTTTTTCCTCTTTGAGAAGAGTTGAATTAGTTGGCTGCTTCTGGTTCTTTTACGCTTTGAACACTGATACTTACATGCCTACATGTCTTTATTTTCAATAAAAGTAAATTATAGCATAATACATGTAAAAGCCATTTTCAAAATTAAGTGTTATATGGAGAATAAGAAATAAAGTCATTTTATTCAGGTAGGCTTGTATTTCTCTGTCCCAGGCTTTGTGGCACAGTATGGATTTAACATCACCACGTAATCCTCTACAGAAAGAACTGATAAGAGAATTGGAAAGACGAGAAGGTAAAATGTTTCTTATTTCACTGTATTATTTTGTTGCACTTAGAAATATTGTTAAGTGTAAGGAGCAAGGTGTTTTACTGGCAATGAGCTACTTCTCATTCATTTTTCCCCAAAGAATTGCATTTATGACACTTGTACAGAAAATACAACAGATAGCGCTGTTGTAGTATTCTAGCTATGCAGTAAGTATCTGCTATGCTGGCATTCTCTGGTCCCGGCAGTTTCCTACCAAGAGCCTGGCATCCTGCCTGCAACTCGTTCCAGGGAATGAAGCTGTGACTACGATCAAGCCATTCAGGAGAGGTTTGTTTGCGGGGTGTCAATTAGGGAGAACTGGTTATTACAAGCTTGTTTTCTGTCTAGACAGCCTCAAACCTAATCTTCAAATACCTTCAGGGGCTGTTGGCAGCTTTTTCTCTTAGCAAGTTCATGGCTACACATCTCTCAAGATGCTAAAGCATCACAAGTAATCTCCTTTTTAGAGGTCACCAGGAATATACCGGGTTTTAGGCTAAGTGTGTGTGTTGTTTTGGGATGTGGTCTAGTTATGTTTTACAGCTGAATGCAAAAGAAGGAGGGTTTAAAAATTTTTTTTTATTATACTTCTGTTTAAAATCTCAGCTAAGTCTTAGTCCATGTAGACCCAGGCTTTTGGGCTTCTGCTTTTTCAAGTGAGCTCAGTGTCCAGTTTTTCTTTGCTGCCTGTTCTGCAAAGGCAAGGTGGAGCTTTGGGTGAAACTACAATACTTAATTATTTGCTTACTGAAACTAATGTTTATTATTTTGCATTCAAAAATAACAGTCTGATCTTCCTCTGGGGTCTTTATCCAATCAGTTCTCCATCACACCTGCATTGTTAGATGTCTCTCTTCTTTCCTCTATGATTTCTCTCCTTGGCTAAACTTTTCTTATCTCAGATTCTGCCACTCTCTTCTTAATTTCTTGGGATACTACATTACTTTACCATAGTTGCATCATTTAAATGCACTCCAGAATAATTTTATCTCTGAGACAAAAGGAGGAAAGCAAGTTTGCAAGGCGTACTTGTCCTTGACACTCCATCGTCTCACTTCACTTGGCCAGGGCTCAGTTTTTAATCCATAAATATCTGAGAAAATGCTGACCTGGTAACCTTCACATGCCTCCTGGCATTTTAGAAGGGACACACTCCTTCTACTCACCCTGTTTGACAGATGTCCTAGTTAATGGCAGTTCCTGCCATCATTTCAAATCTCTGGGTGGAGTCCAGAAGGGTGCCTTAAGTGGGACATAGCTGGAATGGAGGCAAGTGGGAAGCAGCCTAACCCTGTAACTTAAAAGTTAAGATACTCAGCTGGGAAAAGGGAGTGACTTTAGTGTCTCATTGCTGTGTCCTGGGTTACTGCTAAAGACAATTCTTACCTTTCTTACTCCCTTCCCCACTGATACTTTTCCATCGACTTCAAAGACTTTGCTATAAATGTGAAAAAAATCCTGGGGTGGGAGTGTGGAGCCCAAGACAGCCTCATCACAACTAAAACTGCCTGCCCAATTCATAGCTGGGCTTTTTCTTGCTGCTTGCCCTTCTAGCATGGTTCTTGAAATCCTGCTTTCCTGATAGCCCACCATTGGTGGTGATGGAGGGGAGCAGAAGCACCTGGTTCTGTAGGGTGTCTGGAACACACCGCTTGGGTGAGTGAGTTGTGAATACGAATCCTTCTGAAGAAGGTCCAGCACCCAGTTCCTCCAGTTTTCCACGTGCTTAAATTGCTGAACCATTCTTTATATAGTGGACTTCTCAATTAACAGTGCTGGTTAAAAAATGAGCCTGTTTATAAAATATGCATGATGCTTTTGTTGTATCTTCCCACTACCTGCATTCCCTTCTTTCATCTTCCTCTTTATTTTCTCTTAGCTTTGAATCATGCTTCTATCTTAAACAAAACAACAACAAAACTCAAACCAAACAAATCTCTTCCTTGAATTCTAAGCATTCCTCCCCCTCCCTTCTCCCCCCACCCCCGCATCCTGGAAGTCACCATTTGTTACCTATATCTATATTTTTTTTCTTCACTGCAGGGTTGACCTGAAATATCAGAACACAAATTCTACTCCTCTTAGGCAACAAGCTGTCTCAAAACAAACAAAAGACTAAAAGAGATAGTGTGGAATAAGACTTGAGTATAACCCAATTAAGGAGTGACTAGAACCAAACTGCACCTTCACAGCAAATCAGAATAGTCTAAAAAATACCTTTTCTCTGAATTTACCTCTTGGCTGTCTTGTAGTAACTTCTCTCTGAGCTCTATCATTTGAAAGCAGCAGCATTCAAATACTATAATAAACATCAGGTGTACTAATTTGAATTAACACTACCCTGTTCCTTTTCTCTCCCCTCAACAAGTAGACCTGATTTTGCTGAAGACATTACTAAACTCAGATGGAAGCTTCTTGTGTTTGGACAACATAGAATTGAGGCAACACTCAAATAATCAAAGCGTGTGTTAATTCTGTAGAGAAGTCTGTAACATACTCTCCCATCAGAGCCATGTGCCTGTCTTTCCTGTTTTCATGTTTTTCCCCTTTGTAGTAGCTGCATTTCAGCAACGAATTAAATATTTCTCAACTGCCACATGAGAGAGGTGGTATGTTTGCATAGATAGGTGGTGTTAGGTTACTTTCAGGGCTTTCCTCAAAGAAATATTTTAGAAATCCAGAATTATTGGTAGGGAAAATTGGCAGACATTTTGTTGAGTCCCTTCTGTTCCACTGGCTGTGGTACCAAGTGTGTTCTGGCATGCAGTTACAAGGAAGTAAGAGCTTCCAATGGCACAAGGACCCAGGCAAGGTAAGAGATGTGAAAGATTAGACTAGACAATGGCTTGCAGTGTCTAAATTTCTCATCCAGAGCCTTTCTTATCCATCAGGAAATTGTCTGTTGGCCTTTTATAAAGTACATAAGACCATCTAATTTAAGAACACAGTCTGCTTTTGTAGTCAAAAGGAAATAATTTAGTTATCTTTAGAGGTTAAATAGCTGCTGAGCCTAGGCCTGAAGATGTTTTTAATGACAGAAAAACATGATGAAGTAACAAGGGAAGTACTTGGCACATTTGAATTCATGATGTATTTATGAGATAAACTGACTAGGTCTTCTATTTTCAGTCTTCTAATGGTTTTGGATGACCTGTGACTTGCATGGGGCTGGGATATTAGTGGTGTGAATTTCAAATTGAAAATCTGCCTCTCAAGCCTGGGTAAATATATAGACTGGATACTGTGAGCACACCCCTCTCCTGTTCTTGTCTCCTTGTGCTCTGAGCTGAGTGCATCTTGTCTCTCGGCTGAAAAGAGGCAGCTTGTGGTTGGCAGTTTTGTATTTCTGCATTTCAAAGTATAGTATTTCAAGAATTATATTACCCTGGCATAGTATCTCAGATTAATCAATATAATATATTTCATCGTTTCTGTCACCTCAGCAGGTTGAGCTTGTAATGAATGTACTAGGATGCCTATACTCGCTTACATTATCATTTCCCTCTTTGTAGGTAAGGATGAAGTGAGGAAAAAAAATAACTGTGTAGGTTAGATAAGTATTGGAACAGTAATTTAGTTTATATTCTTAGAAAGGTGTAAGTTACATATGACTTCTGGAAAGTCAAGGACATGATTAGATTTCCCTCCTAACTCCTTCCTTTAAGGGTCCTTAGGCTGTAATGAAATGGAATGAAATAGAAATAAGTGGAGTGAAATAAAGATACTAAAGTGAAACCACTGGAATTTAGGTACTATTCTGTGATTGAGAATTGTGTGTGTTTCCATGGAGCCATCTGTAATGTTTGCAAGACCATGGCTGTGATCCTGAGATGGCAGTAGCTCAGTAAAAATTGTGAGACTCCAGAGTTTCTTAGAATTGGAACCTGTCTACATCTAGTTTGGCCCCGACTTCAGGCTATAGCAGTTATTCTACTATCTGATGACACCTCCCCAGCCAAGAAGGGGAAATTGGGAAAAAGAGAGGAGACCCCTGGGTTGACATGAAAATGGATGTACTGAAACAGCCAAACTAGTCTTAATACTAAGGATACTTTATTTTGGCATTAAACGAATGGATGTACAATGGTCACAGTATACAGGAAAGCCGTCCTCAGGAAAAGAACGGGAAGCATTCCAGGGAGGGGGAGGAAGACCCCCCATCCTCAGCAAACTTCCACCTTTATAATGAGCATGACATTTATAGTACAGAATATACCTGTGAGCCAGCTCAGGTCAGCTGCCCTGGATTTTGCTCCTCCCAGCTTAAGATCCTGACTGACTTGAAACTACTGGGGGCCTGCATACCGTGGCTGGCCTGTGATTCTATCCCTGCAAAACCAGGACAGGACCTAATGTAGATTTGCGGTAAACTTTTTCTGAGCTATTGGAAATATTCAGATGGATTCACAGGGCTACCTTCTGATGATCCCTATCAGCATAGTAATGCAATTCATCTCCAGTCATCTCTTACAGTTAAAGGACTGGCTGCAGACCTTACTGACCTTTCTACAGCTATCTTCTTGACACTGGCATATATGGATAGCTATTTTTAATATGTATGTGCATATAAGATAATGTATATTATGTGTTGTGTAGAAGGTATATATGAAATATACGTCTTGAATATTTACTTTGGGTTAACTTCAGTTTCATCTGTCCAGGGCAGGGACATCTAGAGTCATGGCTATGAGTTCTTGAAACTTTCTCTCATGCATTACTTAATCATTAATGTCAGTATAGGTAGTCTTCCTGTGTTCATCAAACTCAGAGGCCATTGCTGAGAAAGTCTTACAGGAACCACGTACATTGTCACAGCTGTTGATACATGGTTCGTAAAGTATTTGTGTAAGTCTAAATAGTAAATTTTATATCTAAACTCTACAGGTGTGAGTATACTGCTTCTGAAGAAGGGAGAACATGTTGCTGTAGGGCTGAACTTTGTCAGGTCAAGTTCATGCTGAAGGCTTGGATTTCATTTATTTTGCCAGTTGGAGAAGATCCATCAAAGCAGGAGAGAAGCAGAAGACATCTGGGTCTTATTTCCTTATCACCTTGGGCTGTGACACCATTTGACATCAAAAGATGAAGTAGGGTCAGGCTGGCACTTGAAAGAGACTAATATGTATTTTTTCCCCCTGTAGGCTGTTTTGATGAATCACAGGGTGAAACTATGGTTTCTGAATTAATGCTGTCGTAATCCATTAGCCAAGTACTTGGAGGATGTTTTGTTACTGTGTGCTATTCGTGAATGGATCTGAAAATGGAGATATTGGCTGCTTGTATATTCTTCACAGTTTTTATGTGGAGGGATCATTTTACTTCTTTTTTTAGCTGCATTTTAACTGAAGTATCTAGGCAGTGTTATCTTTTTCTTTTAAATGTGGTTTTAATTCAGTCCTCTTGTTTTTGCTGCGTTTCTTGCAGGTTAAGTGCTGTTTAACAGTGCCTGTCTCTATTCCCTTTCTGTTCAGTGAAGAATGCATTAATGTAGGCAGTATCATTAGTTATGTAGTGAGAGGTTTAACATATGCTATTATTTGATGGAAGATACCTAAATGAATTTTAAGGTTACCATTTCCCAACGGAGCCCTAAACTCTCAAGCATCATTTTATGTGACAGCTGGTGTAAAGGGAGCAGCTGATCATGTAGAAATGTTAAACAGGTACTATTTCTACACATCCTAAGCAAAAGTGTGCAGATAAAGATAGCCTAAGGCTGTTCATGTGATTTGCTTAATTGTTAAAGAAAAAGATGCTGCAGTTTACAGTTTGTTCAATTCTGACCTGGTCTATCTCCTGTTGTTTTCCTTCTGCTTTCCCTTCCCCACTTGAGGGACTTATCCAACTCTGTCTTAGCAGAAGTCACGTCCTCTTCTTTCTTTAGGTTTCATTTGACGTTTGAAACTGTCAGCAAAATCCTCTGGTTCCCTGCAGGAGATTTTGTACCTTGACACATGCTTCTCTAACCTGCTGCTGACTTCACAACTCCAGTCTTCCACATGATTTAGTATGTCTCATTAGAAAACTATGTTCACATTTCAGTTGTAATAACAATGATTGCTTTGCCTTTGAGAATGTTTAACCTGTTTTGTTAATTATGTGGTTGATATAGTGCAAGGTGTGTCAGCATTGTATGACTTTTCTCCATCAGCCCTGATACTAACTTAAAGGGAGTTAAAAAAATATGTTCCAAAGACATTAGACTTTTATGATAAAAAATACTTTATCTGAAATATTTCAAAGAATGCTGTAAGAAATTAACCCATTAGGCAGAAAGTCTTAAGAAACTTAAAGACATGGAAACTCTATTTCAAGAATAATTCAGGGCATCTGTAGATGGGAACTTCTTTGTGAATAGAAGACCAAAGGAGTGCTGTTTCACTAATAAAAACTATCTCAAATTCTATATTTGAACCTGAACAGGACCAGCCTGTCTCATCTTAATGTAAATAAGGTTCTAGCACCTGAAACTCTAGTGGTTTTTGTGTATACATGCTCATGCAAAGAGATGAACAGGCTGAAGAAAGTCACATTCTATGTATATACCACTTCCATGCCTCTGCAAATCACAGAAGAGGAGTGAGGCAAACCTACCTGATCAAAAACTCAAGCAAATGAAGGAAGTAGGAACCAGTCCTAGCAGACCTTTAAGTTCTGACAGTTTAGTATGGATGCTCGAGTAGTATTGCTGAAAATGCCCATTATGCCCTTCCATTTTTTTAAGAGTTGAACGTCAAGTCAGTTAAGCCTCCTTGTCTCTTGTCTGACTCTATTCTACTGAGTCAGTTCTTAAAATGACATTAAAATTCATTGAGTCATAATTCCAAGATCTTTTCTTCCTAAACAAGAGAATATAGACTAGCACAAAGACAAACAGTTCCATGAGACCAAATTTACTTGTTGCTTGAAAGATTTCCCACTAGTTCATTATTTTCCTGTTTTGATGGCTCTGAAAGGGGTTGAGAAAAATAACTTTTTTCCTTTCATGCAGTCCCACAAGAAATTTAGTTATCCTGAAAGATATAATGCAGAAAATAGAAGAGTGCAGTATAAAGAAAAACTTGTAGGTAAGTAAACAAATCTGACCAAAAGTCTGCACTCCTTATTTTGTCAGCACTCTTCATCAGAATCATTAGCATCCTGGTCCTGATAAAGTTTCTCACTAGGATTTTGAAGCTTGTCTACCATACTATGTCTCTGACAAAACATGTATTCTTTTTGATTCTCCACAACGGTAGGATCTTCTCAAGGGGAAGACAAAAATATAAAAAGTACATAAACTTCTCCAGATAATCCACCAAAGGGATAAGATGCCCAGAGATTTAAGTGGTGTTATTAATTAGAATGTTTGGGATTCTTCTTTCAGGGGTGTGGACAGTTTAGCTCAGGCAGAGAGCAGTGACTTACTCTGTTAGTGTAAGTGCTACACAAGACTTAAGTGGAAAGATTACTGATAATGTAGGGAATATGAGGGAAATGTTTGTTGAGCACTAGAGGAGTAGCTGAAGTTTTATAGATCTGGCAGAGGCTTTATAAGTCAAGACTTAAGTTATGGCTTCTCAACAAAATTAGATCCAAAACAGATGCCAAGGGAGAAAATAATCAAGAAAAAATGGTTATAATTAGCAGTTAATAGAAGGAATAGCTTTTTACTTCCACAGCTAGTACTGATCACAGAACAAGATCAGACTGCCTTAAGCAATCAGAGAAGATTAGAAGCAGGCTATATCTGGTACGCCTGGAAACAGGATGATATATTAAATACACTTATGATATGTGTAATAAGACAGCTTCACATTAATTCTTTCATAAGACAAGATTAATTTTACCCTGGAGCAGCATTTCTCTGGCACTTACCTCATGTTTGCACAGAGTTCCCTTCTTGCGGGCACGGCGACACATTTTTTCTCTCAGCTTTAGAGGCTTGCAGAAGACATTTGTAAACTTTTGTGTTATGTCTTAGTGTCAACATACTAAGATTGAACATGAACATTTTTGCTTTTTCTTCCTTGTTTGTTGCTATTCTCTCGTTTCCTCTAATGCTCAGAGTAAGTTTAGTTACAAACTGGCTAATGAGCATGAGCATCTGTTGTGCCAGTTCAGCCATCATCATTTTATTCTGCCGGTAGTTGCCTGATCACACAGGCTAACACTGAACTCAGCAACAGCCCCTCAGAAGAAGTTTTCTTTCAAAAAATCCTGCCATAGGTTCTTGTGGGCCCAGCTCCTCCACTGCAAACTGTGGTGCCAGCATCACCTGCTGGACACAACGGACAGAGATGGCTCCCTCAGTGGCCTTTCACATGTAAGGACACCACTGAGAGAGCTCAACAAGATGCAACCAGCCCCAACAGGAAGCACCTCCAATGGATCATCTCCTGGTTGATATAGACCTGGCCTCACCCACCACCTCAACCACAATCACCTGGGTGAGGGCGGAGCCACAGAGACACAGGTGGGCCAGGTTCTGCCTCTGGAACATGAAGCCAGTGGGGAAAACAAAACATCCTGCTAGATTGTGACTCATTCACAGGTCAACTCTAACTCAGGGCCCACAGCTCAGGCCCCAGCACTTCAGCATCTTCCTGATGTGTCTTTGTTTGGTATCATCTCTTGTTCACCCCTGCTTTTATTCCTTGGTCCTTCTATTGCAAGGAAGGGAGAAAAACTTTGTCAGTAGGTTATGTCAATAAAAATACTGAGGCATATGGCAGAACGAATGACAACACGTGAAAAGTCTTCAGTAGACCAATGTGTTTTATGCTGATGAAAATATAAATGCTTTCATTTTAAATGGCTATTGGGCCTGCAGTTTCCAGATCCTGATTTTAGTATTTGTGATTTCGATGGTAACTGCAGGCCTAATACAGAAACTCTGCTCTGGACAAGATGGTAACCCAGTTATCTAAATCTCTAGCATGCTTTCTAGGAGGTACAGCTTGTAAACATGTTTTGCTTTAGCTAATTTGCCAACAGATCATAGTTGGCTGCGAAAGCAAGTTTCCTATGAAAACTGGGAATGATTCTAGGCTTTGCTAAGAAAATGGTCTGGACAGCTTCGCTTACATATTTTTTTTGTAACATTGTGGTACAGCTTTGTGTGATGATAGCAAAACTGAAACTGGCTTGGTATTGAGTTAAAAAAGAATGAATCCCCTTCTGTTAGAAGAGTTATCCAGGATTATGTTATCTATAATAAATATCCTTTGCTTAGCAACAGGGATGGCATTCAGGATATCAAGCCAACTGGAAAGAATCTCTCTGACAGGGCTCTGTTGCAGTGGGTGGATAAGCTTTCCTGACAACACCAGTGCTTTCACTCCTGTCTGTCATAATTTGTGTTGCTAGGATCTGTTTCACAAGTTTTGTGACAGACTTATAAACGATACTGTGGCTCCTTTTGTTTACTGTCAGAAAGAGCCATAATGTGGGGAAAGTGAACAGTAAAAGGATATGGAAAATAATAAAAAAGTCCTAGCACATAAGACCATGATTGTCTGTACTAGGGCAGCTGTTCTTGAAGGGGAAAAGAAGTTTAAAAATTTCCTTTGTATTGCTGAAATGGAAGGCAGTGTATGGTAACATTCCACTTCTTTATGTTTTATGAACTTGTCTTCTTCAGCAAAACAGGAAAGAAGTTATTTAGTCATAAACTGAAAACTTAGATTAGAATTCAGCAAACTTCCCATGTATCATGCTAACTATTAATGGTGAAATGTGAAATGTATTTTTATTCACAGACATAATTCACATTCTTGCTTCCAAATCAGCATTTCAATATAAATTTGTAGTTTCATTATCAGTCCACTCAGACTCTTTAACCTTTTATGCTTTTGCTTTCAGGGGAAAAAGAAGATGAACAGATAGTTGCAGAAATCATGAAAAGGCGATTTTTTCCTGCTCTTATAACTCATAAGGCCTGGGAAGGCTTTCACTTTGCTGGCCATGAGATAAGAATTACAGAAACCACTGATTTTTACGGGGCAGTCGTCTGGCCATCGGTACAATATTTTTGCAGCATTGTTATTTTTTAGTTTTGGAGTCTTCTAGCAATTTTAATGTTTTCTGCATGGTAAACATGTTCTGTTGTATGTTGTAAACCCAAGGAAAATATTCTGTGCACCTCTGTTTCTGTTCTGCAAATCCCGAACCTGAATTTAGCCTGATTTTATATAGATTCCTGGTTCTCAAAGCTGATATTTCTTGTGTGTGCCCCTATCACACGAGATGTGTGATCTTGTGTCTCCCCCTTACCTACCAGTAACTTTTGATCCTATCGGCCAATATAAGCATATTTTGAAGAAAATGCTTGTGGTGATTACATTTCTGTACAGTTTATAAATACAGATGGCTATATAGCAGGCAGATCCAGGTTGTGTAAACAGCTGTGATATGAATTCACAAGGTATTAGCACTCATAGAAGCTACTCAACCTACTTATGTGAGAAACAGATTTACCTTGTAAATATGTGGACATGGGAAAAGGTTCAACTGGAGCTGTCAATTTCCTGAACAGCCAGAAGTCTCGCAGCAGAGAACCACCATTCCTGGCCTCTTGATATAAGAACCATTAACATGCCCACCATACAAAGGACCTTTTTCAAGGTTTTGAATCTGTGCAATGCAGCTAAGTGACTATTTTGAAATAACTGAGAGTGAAAGAAACTACTGCAGCCAGGAAGGTACCATGATGCACCATTGACGCTTGCAGCATTCAGAGAACATCCCTTAAACAGAACCATCTCCAGGAGCACCTATAGGAAGGAGAGGATTAAAGCCCAGGATGCTCCTTTTCTGTCCCAATGGGATCAGCCTCCTGGGATTGTACTGTTTTAAACAAGTACAGCCATAGTTTAGCTGTGGAGAGTTACTGTACTCTGTTGTTTTGAATTCCAAACAATTTTCCTTGTCTTAGCATACCTGGACAGCTCATTTATACTATATCTCTCAGTGGCCCCAGTGCATGTCTTCAAGGAAAGGAGGTTGGCTGACTGCCAATCATTCTCACAAAATCATGGGCTGTACTGAAAACTTTTTTTTTGGAAGGTTTTAGTCACTTTTGCTTTGGAAGGCAGGCAACCCTTCTATCTATGTTTCTTCATGTTCACTCTTCCTATTCCATCCAGCAGTACTTGAACCATTAAAAAAAAAAAATCTCAGCCAAATTATTGAGAGGGCAGAAAATTTCAGGAAAATAAAGTTTCTCCATGTTCTATGGAAAAGAAGGCAGAGTTCAAAGTTTCCTTAATAAAACCCACAGAAATTTCGATGCTGCCAGCCAGTTTCTCCAAGAGAACATGGCAAAATTCAGAGGGAAGAAAATATAAGAATATATGAAACTAACAGGAAATCTTAATATAACGTGCTTTTAAATGTCAGTCAAACAGCAGACACAATCTTTAGGAACCTAGCTTGAATTAGTTGTGGTGCTCACAGACTTATTTGTATATCAAAGCTTTTTTGATGATGAGATATATGTAAGTTTGCATGGAAGACCTTTCTCTTTTTGGTCTGAATTAAGAGGGAGAAAACAAAAACTTTGTTTGAATTTCTAGCATGTTAACATTGGATCAACAGTCCTCTTGGTCCTTCTGTTTTACCAGAATAAGCCACTAATAGTGGCCTTTCCAAATGGTCATCTGTATTGCAAGAAGATGTTGCAACCATCATATGTATTTGTCAATGCAGATTGTATAATTATTGAACTGCGGGAAAAAATGTGGGAGACAAGCTGGGAGCTATCTTTGCCAGAGAAAGAAAATTAACTGTTTCTATTTCAACAGTGAACTAAAACTCACTGGTCAGTATGAGATAGGGCAGAAAAGCTACGGAAGTTTCTTAATCACAGTTTATAAACACATATATAGAGAGTCTGCTGTAGAGGGCTCTGTGGCTTTGGTTGCTATAAAAGTTTACTAAGCTTAACAAGGTAAACACATAGAAACTGAAAACAAACAGAACTGGAAGAAAAGAGGTCAATCAATTGGTCCCTTTTGAATAATTTTGGTAATTAATTATTGTTAGAAATAATTAACTATTGAGCTTTACAAGGACTGTTGTGGATTTTCTCTCAAAAGTAGTCCTTATATCAAGATGTGTTTGTGAAGGACACATTTTAACTCAACCAGAAGTAAGTGCAGTTGTAAGCAGGGATTGCTGACTGGAATTTTATAGCTCATGTTATGCAGTGTGACAGATGAAATAATTGCAGTTGTTCCTTCTGACTATAATGCTTTGCAAGCCTATATTGAGGCATGTTGCGACATTTATTTTGTCTGCCTATAGAGCTCAAAGATCATAGTGTGCTGTGATCCTTTAGGGACAGCACTTGAATGAATACTACTCATTTGAACAGACAGAAATTTTTTTAACAGACAAGAATTTTTTTTGCATGGTTTTAAGTGACAATGCATATGTAGTGAAGGGATTTATTTCACTTATTTGTTCAGTATGTTCATGGATTCCCTCCCCTACAGGCTCTTGTTCTGTGTTATTTTTTGGAAACTAATACTAAACAATACAATTTGGTTGACAAACATGTGATTGAAATTGGAGCTGGAACTGGGTTGGTCTCCATAGTAGCCAGTTTACTGGGTGAGTACATGCCATTGCTCTTATGCTCTTGGAAACATCTCTCACATGAATGCTGGAAGACAAAGGAAGTTGTCAGTTCTTCTAAAAAAAATGTTGCTTGAAAGCTTGCAAGAGCAAGAAAAAGTGAATTCCAAAAGACTTGTTTGGAAACCTGCTCTGTTATTTTTTCCTGTAAAGCTGTGAGTGTATGTATTGATGCAATAAAGAAGGTCCCAGTAGACGATGTTGTCATTAACAGTATGAAATTGAGGACCAAAATAAGAAACCAGTGGCTTTTCAAGATGTCAGTTATGAAGTAACCAGATGAAGCCAGCTGTAGGTATGACCAATATATCACCTTCCATAGACGAAACAGCTCTTAGATGTCAGGTCACTTTCTTTCCATTTGTGTTCAGCATTTTCTTTCAGCAGCTGATCAGCAGCTTGATTTTATCCACTACAGACACTGTTGTGTTTTTCTCATGGTAGCCTATCCTCCCTGAAGTGTAATCCAGATCAGTGACTTCTGCATTTTAACAGAATGTTAGCTTTCTGTAGTCTAAGAAAGCTTATTCCTATATGAAAAGCAAAGAACCTGAGGCAATGCTTAAATCTCACGCTGCCTTCTTGGAATCAGTACCTGGAATTCTTCATTACCTAGTAGCTCACTGTACTTGTAAACAATATGATATCAAGATGCAGTATCTGATTTCTTCCCACCTATGCCTAGCTGCATTTAGATGGCAATCTGTAGCGTAGAGCTACTGGGAAATATTTGTTTTGTTGTTTGGTTTTTTTAGCACAATAGCTAAGAGCTATTTGGAGTATTTATATTCTCCTGTTCCCTTCAGTGAGAGCTACCTGGAAAAATCAGTTCCTTGTGCAGTGGCTTTTGTGAAAGGGCTTTTACTTGAGTCTTGAAGTATATTCAAAGGTTACGTTTGTTTTCTCCTTGTTAAGGTGCACTTGTGACTGCTACTGATTTGCCAGAACTGCTGGGAAACCTTCAGCACAACGTTCTCCAAAATACAAAGCTGAAATGCAAGCATCAGCCTTGCGTTAAGGAATTGTCCTGGGGAGCTGATCTGGAAAAAAACTTTCCCAGGTCTTCCTGTAACTTTGACTACATTATGGCTGCTGATGTAGTTTACCACCATCCCTTCCTGGATGAACTCCTTGTAACTTTTGATCACTTGTGCAAGAATGACACTGTTATTCTGTGGGCTATGAAATTTAGGTTAGAAAAAGAGAACCAATTTGTGGGCAGATTTCAGACACTGTTTGACTTGGAGGTGATTTCTAATTTCCCCAGTTTGAACATAACCTTGTATAAGGCAATGAGGAAAGGCAGGATGAAAGTGAGACCTTCCAAACTGATAGTCTGAAAGCAAGATACATGGACGTGACAGTTTCAGCTGTTCTGCAGGTTGTTCTCTCTGCAATAATTTCCATGTTAGTAGCTGCTAATACCTGCATGAGTAACATTTTTAGAGATAGCTAAAACAAAACATCAGATTCATAGTGCATTGCTAACAAATTCTTAAGTTCAATCTGCCAACAGTTTTATACACAGAAGAAACGTCTTTGATGTTTTCTTGACTTCTATGTGCTAAGCTGGCAACATTAATAACTTTCACAGGTGTTACTGTTATTGTCGTGTTATGTAATGAATATTTCCGGTAGCTTTCAATTGCAGATTTGAATGGTGTCTTACAAGGTTGACCAATCATTTAAAACTCAAGACTATGATGAATCTTTGTATTTAAAAGTTTTAGTGTTAAATCTGATCTTTCCCCATCCTCATTATTGTGTAAACCTTTCCATTGAATAGTCTTTGTTTTAAATTAGCTGGAAAAAAAACCAACCAAAAACCAACTTACCTGGGAAATTAACTGTCATAATAAAGGGACAGAATATATTGGTTACCCTTTGATTTAATGATTATGTTTTCTTCCCCTTCCATTTTTTTAGATTCAGGGATTTTTCAATGGACAGCTGCACACATGAGACAACAGGGAGTTAAATGTTTTGTTGTTTGAACAAAGGTCTTGGATAAGAATACAGCATATCACCAACTGCCCTTTGCAAAGGCCTTAAATTCTTGGAGGTTTGTTCC
This sequence comes from Eurystomus gularis, assembly GCA_013400335.1. NCBI lineage: Eukaryota > Metazoa > Chordata > Aves > Coraciiformes > Coraciidae > Eurystomus > Eurystomus gularis. The sequence continues at coordinate 73,986 of VZZY01016525.1, forward strand.
TCCAAAAATAGATAATTATCTCTACTTCAGGGAACAGCAAGGCAAAAATAACAGTGGCCATCAGGAGAGTTTTGCACTGCCAGCTGGTTGTGACCAGAGGTAGAAAACCAAAGCAGCCTAACATGGTGTGGCTGAGGCATGCACAGGCTTAAATTTTTTTTGGCTTTGTAGTATGGGCAAACAAAATACTTTTCTCCCAACCACTCAGTACTGTCTTTCTGCTTTCAGTTGTCAGATTAATGTCCTTGAAAACCTATCAGAGAACTTTCTTTTGGGAAGATTAGTAAGAGGATACTTTACACACCTTGTATTTTCTGATCCTGTTTGAGTGTGAGAGACCTTCAAGTCCATTGCAGGCTAGAGAAGAAAACCTGGCTTTTGCTAATGTCCAGGCAGAGCTTTACCACCTCTGGTATAGCTGGCGATCGCTCTAACAACATAAGGGTTCTGGGGGATGTCAGCCTTTATCTTTTTAGCTCCTATTTGCATTCTCTTATGGAATATTTTATTTATTGTCAGATTTGAGCATTTTATTCTATGTTGACTTCCAGAACATACTAATGTTTGTACCACTTCTTGTGACAGGTGTACATTACTTATTTACTCTGCTGCCTGGCACAAGTTTAGGGCACAACTAAGGTAAATTACTGCTGTAACTGGAATAACTGGAATGTACTCATACTCCCAGTGGAATGTTTGGTTTTCTTGGGACAAAGCTGCCAAATATTAGAAATGAAATAGAATCATAGAATCA
>VZZY01016529.1:0-11593 GCA_013400335.1 Eurystomus gularis
TATGGTTCTATGATTCTATGACCACAATGTTAAAGCTGATCAATATGAGACAAGTTTACTCAGAGCCTGGCATTTTCACACAGGAACTAAGGAGCAGCTCAGCCCCAGACCATCCTGCTCAACGCACAAAAGCCACCTACTCATCCTCACTCACTCTAGCATAAATACAGGAACAAATCTAACAAATCTCTTCCTGAAAGACAGTGGATGAAAGTGAAATGGAAGATGGATATTGCTTAGTCCTTCCTGCATTGTGTGCACTAAAGTTGTTGACAATGAGGTGAAAGAATAATAGCTACTGGAGAAAATTTTCCTTCAAGTTCTTTAAGTATTAAAAACTGAAATTGTCCTGAGCTGAAATACAAGCCAGTTTCCTCTTACAGACACAGCAGACAACCTGGTCAGTGCCCAGCTTTCTATTCCTTGACAAAAAACTATTAATCTGTCAAAAACAGCCTCTTGCTGGAGTAATTTGATTGTAACATCTTTCTGTTTTGCAAGAAAAATGGGAATAACTCAATGTGATTGAATGGGATATTTTGAACTTTTTTTTTATGTGACCTTATGAAGTTGGAAGGGATCAGAAGGCAATGTTTCAATATTAAACGAAACATTTTCGTTAAACTGAAGTGGTTTTTTTCCTACTATTTTATTTTACAGGAAATCTCTCAATCCCACAACTTCATAGCCATTTTTACACTTTCCTAGTAGATTACAAGTATTGAACCCATGCCATGAATAAACTGTCGTTTAGCTCCATAGATGTATAAGAAGACTGAAAATTCCTAATGTGGTCTGCCCCAGTATCTACAGAGAGACAATCAGGTATAGATCCTGAGATAGTGTCCTTCTGTTGACCAACATAATGGGCTGCACATTCCTTTCAGCATAGCATATAGGGCAAACAGAAAAAGAATAACCCAAACCAGTTATCCAGGTGTGCTTGATGACTTTTCACACCTCTGTGAGTCATCATGACCATGCTGTACCCTCAGAAAATCTTTACCTGACAGCTTGGGGAAGACCAAGCTCTTGAATTTCTTCTTGTAAATGAACGTGTTTATGATGCTGTTTCATTATTGCAGTCATTAAAACAAAACTAAAAGAAAAATATTTATTGAAAGCAGTCAAAAATAACTCTTAAGGAAAACATTGAATCCCTTATTCTTTTAAAGCATATGTCAAAACCTGTATGTTAAAAAAAATTGATTTGTTTTACAGGAATAATTGGCCAGCCAGCCTTCACCTCCAAATGCAGTAATCACAATCATTACTGAGCAGCAAAGAAATTGCTTTTTTGTGTCAGCAATAATGCCATGATTGATATCCTTTCTCGAGCCTTGAATACACTGTGACATTTGTATTTCATCCAATAGCACATACATGGTATACAACTATTGTCTCATTCTGTTGTTTTCTGTACTACTGACGTTAAAAACATGTCAAACTCTATCTAGGTAATAAGATCAAAAGCTGAAGACGGACTACTTTGGCAGGAGTGACGATGATGAGCGTTAAGAGTTCTAACACGATTTTTCAGTAAAGAGACTGTAGTCCCCATAGCTCTTCTGCAAACCACATATTCTGATTATAGAGCTAAGATCACCTTGTTAATATACCTCTCCTCCATACTGCAAACCCCTGGGCAAACACTTCAGACTTTGCATATCTACCAGCAGCTTCTGTTGTATGTGACTGGAAAAGCTCCAAACATTAAACCAAGTACATGCTTTAATCCAGTTTCATAGGTACTCTTAACCCTTTGGGCCAACAAGACATCCTCCTTCAAACTACACAGTGTTTAACACTGCTTCTTGAAGCCTGTTCCTCTTCATCTCAGGCAGTCTGAAGCTTTATCTGGTTCTCAGTATCACTGAAGTCTGTGCAGACGGACCAGAATAATTTCAAGTCAATAAGCTAAAATACTGGTAACAGCAGAAAGAAGCTGCTGGTTTTCAGTTAGCCCTCACTTTTTCACTGCAACATAAGCAGCCCTTTAGTCTTCCCTAAATCTTACAATTTATGGCCAACCACTTTAGAAGCTCAAATAGCTGGCTAGCATGAGATACAAGACTTTTCTACCAGGTTCTATGCTGAGGAATGTGGCCAGGGTTTCCGCCACTGCTGTTATGAGTGATAAGCCTTTACCCTTTACTTTGGTTCAAATATGTTTGCTTCATTGCCATTCTGATGTGTCTTCTTCTATTTGAAGAAATTTGAAGTGCATTTGCAAGGTTATCAAATCTTTTAACACAGCAGACATGTTAAAGCAGGAGAACCTCATGTGTCTGCACAGTTTGAAGTTACAAGTTTAGGAAAAATTCATATGAAAAAATAACAGAGATTGGACAACATTAGATAAAAGCTGCAGGTAAGATGGACTACTGAGTTTGTTTATGTATCTGGTACCCACTTTTACTTGAAACTCCCTTCATCTAGCTTCTAGCTAGCTCTGGGAATTTGTATCATCCGGTATACTCCCATTGTGAAACTGCTGAGTGCTAAAAAGGTCCTAAATGTCTTTAACGCAACCAACAGGGAGTCTAATGAGTGGTCCTTCCCTCTGCTTTGCTGGGCAGTGACTCGTTGGAGGCTTTCATGAGGAGAGACCCTGTAGCCCAGCTTTATGGTGGATTTCAGGCCCAGATGGCAGATTTTTATTTCACTGTCCTTTCTGTCAGTTATTGTATTTCTTCTGCAGTGCTCTGGGACCTTGTGTGAAGGGCGCTATATAAGTATAGGGATTGGATTGGCTGAGTAATTCTTTTTGACTCCATCAGGCTCTTAATCCTGCATGCCTGTGGTGATAAACCCAGAAAATCCCAGATAATCCTATATAATATTCAGGCAGGGTTGGCAACAGCTATAAATACATATCAAACTGTCAAAAACCATTATCATTTAGACTATTCTGTAGTCTCTTCCAAATTACATTAGAATATCCAGGCTTGACTTCAACTCTTCTCCCCCACTCCCCTTTTCTTGCCTCTTAATGACAGGATACAGACTGTAGCTTAGTTTGCCAGCATAATAACGCACGCTTCCTGTACACCTACCTTTTACTACAGCACCGTGTTTAGCCTGGTCCTCCTTCTGTATGACTCACAGGCACAGTGAGTAGTTGCAGTTCTGTAAGCAAGCAAATAATTTTTGGCAGTTTTCAAAACTAAAGCATCCCACTGCCAAAAGGCGTCTGTTTAGCACACAGAACAAATATTGTTACTACTTCAGTTCCAAAAATGCAGCTTAAATATATCCTTTCATAAAAATGCTGTTGTAGTCTTAATGTTTAATTAGGTATATAACAAAATAGCGAAAGATGTAGTTTTTCCTTTTCCAGTGTCATCTTGGCTAAAAGCCAGAGATATGTAACAGTTTAGCATCTGCATTGCTCCACAGCAACCCTGTACTGAATGAAATTAGAATTATCACTAAACTGTGAGTCTTTCTGATAGGGTGAAAAACTCACCCTCTTTCTAAACTGCCCACCTTTCCCTCCCACTTTTACAAGGGGGAAGTTGTTGTTGATACAAGAAAGCACGTATTTGGTAGCCAGCTTCACTTGTTTATTACACCGGAGTAAATTTGGGATATTTCTGCTTGGGTCAGTGGCAAGAGCTCCACAATAAAATGTGATTGTGTAGTATCCAGACTCTGAAAAGAGGATATATGCTTTTCACAGAAATAAATATGAAGCACATGATACCCATGTTTTCTGTGCCATTTTTTTACTCAATTAACTATCCAGAGGCTCAGGAGTATAATTACTCAGGCTCATCAAAGAAACACTACACATCAGCAGTTCTTGACAGAGATTAGCTCTTGGAAAAACTGTTTTAAAAACATTTGATCCTGTTCTTTCAACAGAGTAATGTTCAGATTTTACTCACACCATTATAGGAAGTATATGTCCCATCTTTTTTCTGTCTGGAAACTTTCTGCAGCATATAGAGAAATAGAACATGGCTTGGTATTTCCTGGCTCCTAACATAAAATATTTCTATAGCTCTCACTTTACTTGCAAGTATCATGCTGTCACAGCTGTAAATGCATTTCATGTCTTCATTCTTCCAGCACAGAGTACACTTCTACACCATGTCCTTGAGCACCCTATCTAGAAGGCTTTTAAATATTTCCAGGGATGGTGATTCAACCACCTCCCTGGGCAGCCTGTTCCAGTCCTTGACAACCCTTTCGGTGTAGAAGTCTTTCCTAATGTCTAATCTAAACCTCCCCTGGCGTAACTTAACACCATTTCCCCTTGTCCTGCCAGCTGCAGCTTCTAGGAAGAGACCAACACCTGCCTCCCTACAACCTCCTTTCAGGAAGTTGCAGAGAGCAATAAGGTCACCCCTCAATCTCCTCTTCTTCAGGCTAAACAACCCCAGTTCCCTCAGCCACTCCTCATAAGACTCATCCTTGAGACCCTTCACCAGCTTTGTTGCCCTTCTCTGCACCCTCTCCAGCACCTCAATGACTCTCTTGTACTGTGGTGCCCAAAACTGAACACAGTACTCGAGATGCAACCTCACCAGTGCCAAGTACAGTGGGAGAATCACTTCTCTAGTCCTGCTGGTCACACCGTTTCTGATACAGGCCAGGGTGCCATTGGCCTTCTTGGCCACCTGGGCACACTGCTGGCTCATGTTCAGCNAAATTTACTGAGGGTGCTCTCAATCTCCTCATCGAGATCATTGATACAGATGTTAAACAGGAGTGGCCCCAGCACTGAGCCCTGGAGAACACCACTTGTGATTGGCCACCAACTGGATTTCACTCCTTTCACCACCGCTCTCTGGGCCCGGCCATCCAGACAGCATGAGATCCAGCAGAGTGTACACTCATCCATGCCTCGGGAAGCCAGTATTTTTATGAGAATGCTGTGGGGAACAGTATCAAGGGCTTTACTGAAGTTCAGATGAATAACATCCATAGCCTTTCCTTCATCCACCAAGTGTGTCACCTTGTCATAAAAGGAGATGAGTTTTGTTAAGCAGGACCTTCCCTTCATGAACCCATGCTGACTGGGCCTGATGGCCTGGTTGCCCTGTAAATGTTGTGTTATGGCGCTTAAGATGATATGATTGACTGTGTAATGTATAATGCACTAATGTTTGCAGGAGTTGCATTGCAGCACACTGCAATGCCATGCAGTGGAGACAACTGAGATCTCCTGAGATACCTAGAGTGCTGGAAAGAATATCACAGAGCTCAGTCTAAAAAATCTCCAGGTACTTGTACACAGCACGGCAAGATACAGACTTGTGGTGTTAATAATGCACTGATAACGATACGCCCCTCATCACTACCTCCCTGTCCCTCACCAATCTGAAATTACACCTGCACTTGGAGGCATCAAGGAGACATCATCAGAACAGCCTGACTCCTTACAAGGAAAGAGCTGCGCTTTGGAAACCATGACCATTTACACTGGTACTATGATGAAGTAAAAACTATTCCACAGTATTTCATGATGACATTTCATTTACTGCAAATGGTGCTTCCCCAAATATGAAGGCAAAGAGATACCACAGTATGGAATAATGCATGATGATGGGGAGCTAAAGCCAAGATCCTGAAAAAAAATGCAACACCTTAGTACGTACGGGTAACAGTGCTGTTTAACAGCACCTCCTGTCTCCATGTGACATAGTCAATGAAGGACAGAATAAAACATGGCTACAAAGAAGAAAAGCAGAGGTGGCTTCAGATTCTGTGAGAGCAGAGAGCTAAGGGCCGAATTTGTGGTCTGGTCCTGTATGGTATGTGAAATAAGTCATTTTAAGTTAGGATGTTCTTATCTCAGAAGGAGCTAGGTTCCTCCTTGATGACGGCATCTCTGAAGAGGCTTTATGAAGATTGACAATCACTTAAATGGGGATGAAAAGGCAAATAATGACTATCACTGGCTTAAAGTTTTGCAAGTCCATAGGCTAGCAAGCTGCATATTCATTGGCATTTCTTGGTGTCATTGCAATAAGATTAAAAGAAAGGGGACAAACTTTACAGGGAGGACTTAAAGGTTTCCCTTTGCTATATTTATTGTTCTGGGTTTTTTTTATTACGTATGTATTAAAGGCAGTGGTGTGGCTACAAGCAAGGTATTGTGCGGCATTCATTTACATTTCACGATTTAGACTTCCTGTTTCTCATGAAGATCAGAGACATGTATGTCTGGTTTTGAAGCTCTTAGAACACTGACAGATATTTTAGATTCAGCTAAACAGAGTGAGGAATTTTTAAAATGCAGAAAATTTTTTTACATGTTCATTTTATCATATAGAGGTTTTCTGGCTTTGTTTTGCGAATACAAATGCATTTTGGACTTTGAGTTCTTACATATCTCTCTTTTTTAGCTCAACTGCCCCTCATCAAACCCTATATGCAGAGATTATTATTCCCTTCTTACAACTGGAGAACATGAGTAAAGAGATTGTCAATGGTTGCATTATATTCCCTTGGGAAGGAAATGATAGCTAGGGAATTACATTTTTTGTTACGAAGAACCTGTCAACATCCAGCTGCAGTGTAGATTAAGTATTGCACATCTTTTTTGCCAGTTCATTCTGTTTCCAGTTCTGCTTTTCCACAGAGTCAGCAACTGCTTTTTGAATCAAAAAGATAAACCACATCAGAATATGTCCAGAGACTTATTTATTTCATAAGGATTTATTTCTTCCTTCTATTAAGGGTCTTCTTAAATTAAAGCAAAAATTTCTATAGATTGTATACAATTCCCTATGTTTAAGGAAATAGTTAGGATGCTGTTTCTATTACTGATTTTAGCACTGATGTCCTGTAATGGTATGTTGTGAAATTCAAGTACATTTTTGTCTACCAGAAGACAAAGCTGCCTCCTCCTAACCCACACATACAGACTGTATTTAGCTAATATATATGTAGTATTTAGCTGTATATATATATATGTATATATATAAATAATACATAAATTATAAATAATAACCCTGTATGGCTTAGGAACTAGAAATAACTTGCCAATAGTGTGATCTTGACCTGTTGGTCAATTTTGTGCATGCATACCTGAGGGTACTTGACTCTGTAACTGTATATGCATGCATGTAAAACTCACAAATGCACAAAACGTCACATACGGAAGGAAATATTCATTGCAATTTATAGCTGATACTGGTAGCTGGCAGCATATGTGGTGCTGCTGTCTGTTTCTAAAGAATGAAAGATTAATCTCATCATCCTTTGCCAGCCTGTTGCACAGTATTTCTGTGCTCAGTAACAGGTGAGAGTAGAAAGATATAACTCAGTCAGTTCTGAAGCATACCCTGGAATAGACAGATTTTTATTTATTTATTTATTGTGTTTCTTTTTTATTTCTTCCATACTTGTTAGTTTTCACAAAGAGACCTCACTAGCCAGAGCTATAGAGTGTGCCAACTGTTCAAAAGGTAGCCAGCCACAGTATGTTTCTGAATGACTGAAAACGTGAACAAAAAGCAATTGTGCAAACCAAGGTAAATTCTGGCCAGAAAGCAGCACATAGAAACAAAGAATATAGATTTTATTCAGTTTCAGTGACAAGATGTCTGCTCAGTTTAAGGGAGCTCACTTTGCCTAGTGGGGAAAGCAGTTTTAAAAAATGTACAACTGTCTGAGAGCAAGACAGAGACAACATCAGTGCAATCCCTCACTTTAAACTGGTGGAAGTACAGCAAACGTCCATCCTGTTGCACCCATAAAATGAAGTAAGTGTCTGAAGTAGCTTGTTAGCACAATTCAGAATAGACACTGCTGATCAACTGGAATACAAACACTCTGTCTCCTTGCAGGATTGCAGTCTCCTGACTGGCATATTAAGCACAGGCAAGAAATTCAAAACCGGGGCCCAACATCTAATATTAATAAGGCAGTAGGATCTGTGAAAAATATCGCCATCCCATTTGGAAGTCTGCTGGAGCAGAGCAATGAGAACAGCACCACCCATATGCTGAGTGTCCTGCCTGCCTGTTAGGACTCCTCTTATACATGCTGCAGATGGAAGAGCAATACCCCAGACACACTGAATGGAGAGAGTAGTTCCTTCCTTCAGCCATGGCCAGGATGGGAGGGAACCATGTGAAGTGGCTGGAGAGGTGCTGTGTCCCTGGGAGCTGCAGAGCAGTGCAATGTCACTCTGCACACCTTCCCCTGAAGTCAGGACTTGCCTTCCTCCCCAGCAGCAGCAGTAGCAGCAGCAGGGCACAAAGGGTCCCTCAGGGCCAAACAGTGGCTGATGACAAATCATTTAGAGATACAATTTCCCATGCCCAGTGGTGCTGCTGTGACATTTGTGCATGACTGTCACTTCCAGAGAAACATTAGCTAAGGAAATGTGGATTGTTTTCATTTCTGCTGTTTTCAGTGGGCAAAGCAAGCTGTAGCAGAAGCTTGGTTCACCTTATCTACAAAGGCTGTGGGGTTTTTTCCATGTAGTCTTAAGTGGACTTATATTAGTAATGATTTTCACTTGACATAAGGACAGACTGAGTCGAGTTTTCTCAGCGAAAGAGAAACAAACATGGGTAGAAAATATAAAAACTAAAAAGTACCTTGAGGTCTCTGGGATTAGTCCTACTCACAAAAGCTTTGTTCCTCCAGCTCCCAGAGAAGGCCTAACAGCATAATGAAATATATAATTTTTACACTGGTCACTAAGCTTCTCTCTGGCTTTGGTTTGTTTTCATGTGTAAACAAGATTTATGAAATCATCCTTCCTCTGTGAATGTTCTCATTAACTTCTCTATCCCAGTCGCTGGTTTCAGTCACACTTAACACAGGTGTTGAAGGTCATTAAACTCCTACAGGTTACACAAAAAGAGCTGCCGCATTGGGAACTGAGAAGCTGTTAAGTTTCTCCTATTGACAGGAAAGGCTAGAGCATGGCCTAGTGTTTCCACACAGAGAGAAACGAAGAATTTCTTTAGATGCAAAAGCCGTCTAACCACAACACACAAACCCAAAGTCACATAGGTACTTCTGGGACATGAGGATGACACAGAGGATGTTGTCTCCTTCCTCACAGGAGAAGATGACCCTATAAACTGCAGCAACAAAGGTACCCTTTACCTGTTCACCATACTGATGAAATGCCTACACAAAACCCCATCCACTTCCCCTCACACCAGCATCCCCATGCACTGTAGGACTTCTTTTTTTTTAAAAAGAGATGTGCTTAGAACTGTGTATTGTCACCATAATAACATTAATCTAATCCACTTTTAAATAAGGCAATTATTCTTTATACAGATTAGGCCTAAATATTAATTAAAGTATGTAGCTTAGACATGATTTTTTCTAAGAAACAATGCAATGCAAATGTTAATGCTTTCCAATATGTATTCACAGCTGATAGATTTTTTTTTTGTCTGTTGAATTTCATGAATCACTGTGATTTTTCTTCTTTATTTCCCCTGTTTTTTTTAAAGTAAGAACATAACCCCATAGTCTTTCTTTTGCTATGTGCACTAAGCATCTTGGCATTTGGCTGGACATTTACGGTACTTTTTAAAATATCATAGGTAAAAGAAAGAAAATCTGTTTATGTTTTACAATGGTTGCAAATTCTCTAGTGTTCTGTGTTCAACACAGTACTTTAGTTTACCATTTCCTGGAGTTGTTTTCTTCTATGCTGCTTATTTATTCATTGTATTTGCTTTCTTCAGGCTTCTTTAAAATGAACATATGTTAAAGTATTATTGTGTGATAAATTAAAGTTAAGCATTCCCTTTAAAATCTAGAATATTAGGGTAAAAGTACTCCATCTTTACATCTACCTACAAGTACTGTCAATATATTTGCTCATTATCCACTAAAACCAAAAGAAATACGAGTAATTTAATGCTCAATGGGAAGAATTATCTTTGAGAATGAAGAGGAGAAAGAAATAGAGGTACATGTTTTCTTCATATTCTCTACATCTGGACAGAAAAAGAGAATGTCTTACCCCTCTGCTAAGTGGGGTCTTTCTTAAACTTTTCTTTCCCCTTTTTGAGAGCCTTTTCAACTCCTTTTTTTCCACTACAGTCCTTCAATGTGCTTTATGGTCTTGTTCATAGTTACGCCTGTGCTTTGGAATAGCTTGGAAAAGGTGAAATCTGTTTTGCAGATCCCATGAGGATCTGAGACCGCTGCAGACTCACTCACAGAGTTATAAATTTTCTAAGTGTTCCTCAGGGTTTCAGCTAGACACATTACAAGACCATGAAGAGAACCATGCACTTAATAAGTAGCAAAAGAAAATACCAGCCTACAATTAGAGAGAAGGTCATAGGTGTGCTCTGACCTACTGCAGCTGTAACAAATCCAGGCCTGCTGCTAGACCGCTCCAAAAATCTGCAGCAATGCAGAACCATCTGCTCTTAAACTTGCTGCCCAATACCCATCCATCTGGCTCAAACTCACGCTTTCTTTTTTCCTATCAACCCACCAATTCCTGGCACCCACTACAATTTGGTATAATAGACTGAAGCCTTCCTTCTCCCAAACTAGACAGTCTATTCCTGCTCAGAAACTAGTCATTGTAGTTATATGCAGACAAGTTCATACACACACATACATAGGTGTGTTGGGGTTTTAAATGAAATTTCATATGGACATCACTTTACAAAGGGAATTTTTTTTAATGGATATTGGATTATTTTAATGGATATATATTGTGGGGAAATCACTAAGTTGATTCAGTTAAATCTGAAATTAGATTTAAGGTTAAAATAACACTGTTCAAAATTAGAACACTTAAAACTACGTACTACAGCTAGCTATATCAGATTTGAACACATGCCCATCTTTAAGTGTTCATGTTTTCCAAACAAGTTGCAGTTGCAGAAACATGTTTACCAGGGACCTAAACCCAAGCCCATTGTAATAATCAGTATTTAATCAATGTAATTTAACATCTACATAGTGACAAAATTCTTCACTAGCACACAGTCAGTTAATGCAGCTGCATAGACTTCACAGAATGGCACAGTATCCAGACTGACAGAAATCAGAAAGCAAGAAATATTTGTTGTTGAAAGTCTTTATGGGATGTCTGCTGAAGGCTTCTGAAATGAGTTTTTTGATTCTTCATATAGTAGGCATCTATGCTGTTGTATTTATTGGTATGTAATCCTTTACTGCTTCCATTTGTATTTAGCACACTTAAAAACAGAAATGCAGATTTAGAAATATATTCATATGTAGTACAGTTAAATGCAACCCTTACATTCATGCCACTTTATCAAAGAAGAGAAGCTGAGCTCATAGAATAAAGGCAAGTAAAAATCTGAGGTTCTCATAGCAACTCAGCAGGTTACACAAAACCAGCATATCTATGATAACAGGGTCATCAGAAAAGCCATGTAAAAGAACATAGGAAGAGATTCAAATTAAGGAAAAAAGATGCTAGTACAGAACAACTTTTGAACTTTGGCAAGTGCCACACTGCATTTTTATCATATATCTGTGATACTTTTCACATAAATAGCTGTGACTGAGAAGGACAGATTTTTCACTTTAAAATATTCATCCCAGGGGGACTTTGGCAGCTGTAATGTATATAAATATTTTTGTTGGTACTTTAAGAGCTACTAAAGCAGGA
>VZZY01016534.1:0-14607 GCA_013400335.1 Eurystomus gularis
TTTTCTTGAGTTCTTGCAAAAGCCCCTTGCTCAACCAGGCTGGTCTGCTACCCCACCCACTCATTTTTCAACACATAGGGACAGACTGCTCCCACGCCTTCATAATTTCATTCTTAAAGTAAGCCCAGCCTTCCTAGGCCCCTTTGTTTTTGAGGGCTGCTTCCCAAGGGGCTCTCTGAACCAGCGTCTTGAATAGACCAAAGTCACCCCTCCGGAAGTCCAAGGTAGAGGTTTTGCTGACAGCCCTCCTAGCTTCACCACATGTCAAAAATTCTATCATATCATGGTTGCTGTGCTACAGACAACCTCCAACCACCACATCTTCCACCAGCCTAAATGCAAGTGGTTAAAATTACTAGAATGGTACACTTTCTGCTTTGTGTCTCTGATCATAATTATGTTCTCTCATGTCAAGGGTAGACTCCACTTTACTGTCCTTGTTTAGCTCACCATTCATAGTCAGCCTGTTCCCATTGACAAATTTACCCTGCAGAAAATACCAAATGGGACAATGATGGCTGAGCCAAATGCATTTAAAAAGAAATACCAGCCTTCCTCTGGTCTGCTCTACCTGGCAAACAGTGCTTTGCTAAGCTGTGAAGTAGGAGAAGACTATGGAGAGCAAGGTATGAAAGAAGATGGTAGTGACGCTGTTGTTGTCACTCTTATTTCCGAGTCAGATCTGAACTTATGCCCCAGCCTTGTGTTAGGTAGTATGGTGCTGCTGAGATTGCTATGTTTCAGCTGAGATATCAAATGAAGGTCTTGACCTTGTTCTCATTAGAGATCCCTGGGTACTTGTTCTCATTAAAGATCTCCTGGCACTTTTCAAAAGGAAAAGAGTGTTAGCCCCAGTGTCTTGGCCAAATTCCAGCTTGGGTAATTACGTACTGCCTACCTAAATTCCCATGGCTGTTTCAATTCAATGTTATTTTTAATTTCTTCCCTTAACCTGTGTGTAGTATTATCATGTGCTGGGAGACAACTGCCTCTGGCACCATAGATTTGTTTGCATTTTTGAGGTAGAAGAGTTGATAACTGTATATAACATTAATAATTTGTTAAGTCTACAAAGTACTGGCAGTCTTATGATTTAATGCAAGATCATCTTAGAATGTAATCTAAGTCTTTCATGTCTTGCAGTGATCAGTTTCATACAAAGTATTTCTACTAAGAAAATACTTTTTCAGAGGGATAGTTTGAATGTACCATTTATATTGTTTATTTTAGTTGATACTTTTAAAATCAAATAATGTAGTGTGTATAGAATGTCAACACACAGAGAATATTGGAAGACATAATCAGCTGAGAAACCAGTTGTGTATTCATTTTTTTTATGAGTATGAGGAGGCAGAACATAGAAAATGGGAGAGGAGGGTATTGACATAGAGTGCTTTAATGATCTGTTTGCAGAAAAACATTCTACAGAAAGAACATGAGCCCATCAAATACAAAATATGTTAGTCCCATCACTTAAAATCTTAATGGAAGATTCTCAGTAGTGGTAAAGACCATGGGACAAGAACCCGCAGAGAATAAAATAATTAGCATTAATCGAATACAAAAGGTGAAAGCCCTCTTTGAGATTCCAGCCTTTTAACATATTACAGATGCACTCAAGCTAGCCTATTGAATCAAGTGTGTACTCTCAAATACATTATCAAAGGCATCTCTCATAAGGTTTGAAAAGAAAGGAGTTGATTTGGCATGATCTTTCACAAGAAGCAGTAACTCACAGTCAGAAGTTAAATTTGACTCACTCGGTGATCCATCTTGTGCTAACACAATCCTCTGAGGATGGTGGTTGGCACATGGGGGGAGGTATATCTGTGGTTGGCTGATGCAGTGACTTTTGTCCCTGTGTTCAGGTGTGTGAGTGATTTGTCCCACTATTCAGAACTGATAAATTTTGGCACCCTATGCAATCAATGGAAACAGACAGCTTCAGGTAGCCACTGCAGCTATAACTCAGGTCTTATGGACTGAGCGAACACTTGTGACAAAGTATATAAAGCCAAATGCTTATACACAACTTTTCTGAAAAAAGGTTCTAATATATTCTATGGTCCTGCTTGCAGAGGGGTTGGACTTGATGATCTCCAGAGGTCCTTTCCAACCCCTAACATTCTATGATCCTATGATACATGCAGGAGCTGTTAACCTTTTGGGGAATTTCCCATATTACCTATTTTTTTTCAGGGAAGGTCTGTTTGTTGTTTTTTTTTCTAGCTACTCCTGCCATAGAATCATAGAATCACAGAATCATAGAGTGTTAGGGGTTGGAAGGAACCTCTGAAGATCATCAAATCCAACTCCTCTGCCAGAGCAGGACCATAGAATCTAGGGCAGGTTACGCAGGAATGCATCCAGATGGGTCTTGAAAGTCTCCAGAGAAGGAGACTCCACAACCTCTTTGGGGAGCCCATTCCAGTGCTCTGTAACCCCCACAGTAAAGAAGTTCCTCTTCATGTTGAGGTGGAACTTCCTGTGCTCTAGCTTGCATCCATTTCCCCTTGTCCTATCGCAGGGCACAAGTGAAAAGAGGTTGGCCCTTTCTTCTTGACACCCAGCCCTCATATATTTATACACATTAATTTGATCCCCATCATCACAGAGTTGCATTTCTGACAAGAAAGGGGTCCTGGAAGGATGAGAAAAGGGAGTGTGGCCCAATCCCACCCGGTGCTGCCCAATATTTTAGTTTTGTGAAAGCTGAGGGTGCCAGTTGCCTGTTTACACACATGGAGAGATCTGCTGCTGTCCAGATGTTGAAATCTTTGGTGGGAAGAGATGGGTTTTTTCACATGCTTTCCAACCTGGGGACCTTATTCAATATCTGGTTGCTTTTTCATCTGTGCCATTAACTTGATGTTTTACTGATGTGTTTGCACAGATTCCCCTAAATTACTCATTATTTTCATTACAGTTTGTATCTGCTTTTTAAAGAAAAAACTCACCAGAGCTATTGCCATGAAAGTAAATTAAAATTAAGAAGTCTGTAATTACAGCATTAGCCTGTAATTATTACAACAAACTACAATGCAGTAGTACAGAGCAACAAAATAGGAGCAAGAGTCTAACAACTTACACACAAGAACTTTGTTGAGTAACACTAACCAGCTGACTGTAAACTAAGAAAAAACAGAAAATCCTGAGCCAAGACTTCCACTCAGACCGAAGTCCCTGTTCTAGATAGCCCTGTTATATGAGATCACAGCCTTTTCTGAGAAGCTGACAAATAACCAGGTCCTGGGAGAATTACGGGTGGAGTGAGATGTCCTTACTCTGAAACTCTGGTAGTCGTTAGCATCTAAAAATAAACATCATGACAGGACTGGGAGGATATAGCTCCACCCAGGGCTTCTCAGGGAGACTTCTCTTTGCCTCATGGTTATGTGGAGGTAGGGACAGCAGTACTGCATAAGAAGAGGCAGCTGAAATTTCATGTACTGGTTCTTTCACAGAATCATAGAATCATCCAGCTTAGAAAAGACCCTTGGGATCATCGAGTCCAACTGTCAATGGTACTCTACAAAGTTCTCCCCTAAATCATATCCCCCAATACCACATCTAAATGACCCTTAAACACATCCAGGGATGGTGACTCAACCACCTCCCTGGGCAGCCTATTCCAGTATCTTCTCTCATTCAAGTGGCATCCTGTAATCCGACAAGGTGTGAAGAGTTCTGCCTAAGAACAAGATCCCACATCGGATATGGTGTTTATGGTACCCACTACCATGCGACATTTATGGTGATGGCGATACCCACTGGGATAGTGAGGGAACATGTGATGACCTTGATTTCATCTGCTCTTAGAGCAATCTTCTGAAGTATAATTGGGGACAATGGGAACATAGGGACTAATTTTAAAACTGTTTTAATAACTACCTATTCATACTTCACTAGATGCTTTTTGAAGTTCTACTCAGCACCTTCTATACTACTAAAAAAGTCCTAAGTGATTTAGCCAAAGTCTGATTTTGGGTAGAAAATAGCAAATGGAAAAAAAAAGGCTAAAGCTGTAACACAAAGACTGATGCCTTAATTTCTGGCCAGCACTTCTCCCTTTTGAAAATAGGCATTCTTTTTGCTGAAATGAGAGATTTTTGTCTGGAATATTCTGTGGAGTTTTACCTATTTTTAAATTCATTTGAAACAGATATAGCATTATATACTCCTTTTAAAGCTGGGAGCAGGAGGACTGTGAGCTTCACATTTCAATTTTACCTCTTAAATTTTATTTTGAATTCATTTTATGCAGTTTGAACACTCTTCTTATAGATTTTATTTAATTTTAAAAATAAGTCAGGGATTTAAAAAAAGAAAGCAATTAAAGAACTTTTCCATCCCTGCTGTACTACTTCAGGACATACCTATGCTGGGGCTGCTGCTTGCATCCTGAATCTGGCCTCTGTTTCTTGGGTGGCTTTGCCTATATGAGCTGAGGTCTGTCCTGCTCCATCTGGACAGCCAGCAGGACCTGAAACACGTAGCTTAAAGCTTTCTTGAGTTTGTTTCAATTACAGGCACTGTTTTACATCTATTCAACAGAAATAACTTAGAATGAGAACATAGGTCTTAGAGCCACAAATGACACCTACGTCAGATGCTCCTGCTCAATACTTAGAAGGCAACAAAACCCAAGGTCTTCCCACCATCCTAATTCCTGAGAAAAATACAATCTCTAGGACTAGCAAGAAAGCCTGCTTCATGGGGCAGTGGCATTTGATATCTGGGAGGATTCTTCAAAAAGATGTTGTTGTTACCCTCTTGCCACCCTAGCCAAATCTGACCATATCTAAAAGAGAACAAATGGAATTTTCAGGGGATATAAATCCCTTGTTTTATCCAACAGCTGTGCTTATATGGAGGTCAAAGACCTGTTTTTAATTCTCCAGTGTGCGAGGGCTCAATTTATACAGTGAGCCAAAATTAATGGAATTGGTGTGTCTTTCTTGCAGAGTAGTCTTAATTCAGGATCCTAAGTGGAAATAGTATTAGCATAGACATCTTTCCCCAGTCCCATCTTTCATGCCGAGATAAATCTACTTTCCACAAAGTAGATTTTAATTACTCCGTAGAAAATGTCCACCTGGAACAGCTAAACCAGAACAGTTAAAATATACCAGTTTCCAGAATCACAGTCCCAATTGGTTTCTCTTCTGTACACACCAGTCGATTCTCTGCTTTCATCGGAGAGTAATTATTATGGAAGAAATTATTTGAGAGAGACTATCTGAAAAAGGGATGGAATTGGCATAATTATGGTAGAACATCATCCCTGGCCAGCCCAGCCCTCAGTGTCATAGCAAGTTCTCTGATCTCCTCCAAGGACATTCTAGCCACAAGCTTTCTTTTTCCCTTAAGACAGAAAGTTAAATCACAATATTCCTCAAAATTCTTTAAGGAGGAAGAATTCCAAATTAAGTTTTAAAAAAATATAAAGAGAATATACCCTGAAGATACCAGTCACCATAGACTTCTTTAACCAAATGTATTTGGTTTTATTTTATTTTATTTTAAATAATAACAGTAATTAAAAATACATATTTAAGAAGCCTGAGCAGATTAGTTAAAGAGCATTTGAGGATTATAAAAGCACTTCCAGTTGCATCAACCAGATGCCATTTCAAATGCCGCTGTTTGGATTAATTAACTGAGTTCAGGACACCACATATATTAAAACTGCTAGTTGTACTACCCATCCTCCCCAACATCCTTTTGTAATTTGCTATTTAAATCTTGGCCAATTAGAAAAATACAATGTATTAAGTAAAACAGCACACAGAACCAATCAAAAGTAATTACTCAGCCTAAGATTCATTTAAGTGATTTATGGCAGCAATTAAATGATTTTAAAATGCTCATAAAGGTGTGGTATGTTTCACACATTCACGTATACAGAATGTAAGGAGTCTGTGTTAAAAGGCTACTATTAATTGCTTTTACAGAAATGCCACAAATCATATATTTTAGCAAAAAGATCATTATAACAGGATGTAATTGATTTAAAGCACTATTCTGGTTAAAAAATACAGCTATAAAGTGCTTCAGACTTTAATGTAAGAGCAATTCTGTCTCTCTCATAGATACTTAATTACTTTAATAAGTCTGTAAAACTATTTTATAAAGCAGTAGCTTTTAAATTACTTTCACCCTAGCAGAGATTGAGATCACTTTATGGAATATAATGCAAATACATTTCTCAGCATATTAATAAAATCCTAACATTTGTTGCATTGAAAGCTGGAGGAAAATTGCTATCTTTATTTAAATGTGGCCATCATGTAGATTTTCCCCTAGGCTAAAATAAATTAAGTGTAGATTAAGTACGGAATGATTATATATCGTTATCTAAACCAAAGAGAATAGCATAAGTTTGGATACTTTAAATTGGGTCAATTCTCCATCTGGGTTGGGCCCAGTGTCCTGTCTCCAGTGCTGGCCCATGACAGATGCTTGGTTTAGAATTTAACAGCTAGGTATTAACAAATCTTTTAAGTCTTTTGTTTTCAGCCTTCCCACATGGTAAAGTCATCCTTTTCTTCACTTTGCTGCTCTGGGAGATGCCAGACCTTCAACTGGAAGGTCTGCCCATTATAGAACCAAACCAAAAAACAACGATGAAGAAATTTCTCAGCCATATCAGTACCTTGGTGACTGTCAGAAGAAAAAATTATTTTTAGGTGTAGGATCTCATTACCGTGTACAATTGCTTAAATGCTAAAGCTAGCATTTAGTAAAAGATACCAGTGTAGTTAGCTAAAGCTCTGGTTCCTTTTTATTGTTTCAAAGGATGATCTGACAGGAGAAAGGTGTTGGAAGCCTTTGCAGGATCTTACCAATTTACAGTGAAGCTGGGTGAATAACTAGGATAAAATAACTGATAAAAATCAAACCTATTGTAAAACCTATTTTAATAACAGGTTTATGATAGATGACTTCTGTAATTCAGTTTAAAAATAAATTGTAGCTTCCAATAAAGGCATCATAGATACTCCATTTTGACACTCCTCTAGTGTATTCTTTTTGGTGCATTCATTTTATCTCTGACAGCATGGCAAAGTTTCTAGATAATTACAAAAGGCGATAGGATCCAGGGATGTTATATTTAGGTATTCATCAGCTTCCAGAAGTGCTATTATCTCTTGACAGTAGTACTGTGAGGTATGGCGGCACAGCTGGGCATGCCATGGAGGTGCTTCAGGAATGGTGCTGCAGATTATCTGCTTTGTAAATATACATAAATACTATTCCAAGCTTAATCCCAAGTGCTTCCAGAAGAAAGTGCATTCTTTTTTATTTCTAATAAGAGGCTAGTTATAAAGGGAAAATTAATTAGATAAACAAATGCTTTCCTTCCTACTTCTGCAGCCTCTGCCCATTTTCAGGATAAAGATGGGATCAGCTGTTTTTTAAAGAGTTCGTCAAGCACACTTTCTCCGTAGTTCTCTTTTACCTCTCTTTGCAGCAAGTCTTTCATTTAATACTGGTCAAGAAATGTGATGCAGGAGATTGGACTGTTGGAGAAAAGCTTTGGAGAATAGATCAGGGTCATTCCCTAACTGAAATGAACCATACAATTTCTATGGTCACTGGTATTAAGTTTATAGCAAACACATAGTCTGCTGAGTTGCCAACAAGTACTTTGAGAGCAGAGCACATGGAAATCATACCGTTCTATCAGCAGAGCAATCTAAAATGAACAAAAGACAGTCCACATTAAACGACAAGGAGATCCATTTCTGCTTTCATTCAAGCAATTCATACACAATCTGCAGATACAGACAGATAGCAACTATGTTATCAGACATATGAAAACGAAATGTTTAAATGAAATTTTTCCAAGATATTCAGTTCCAACAAAACTTTAATGATTAATTAAGGGTATGTGAATAAATCTGAATATATTAGGGTTCTGAGTGTTCAATTTTTTATTATCTTCATAGTCCTATTTTAGGGAATTTCATGGCTGTACAGCAATCCTATTTGATGGGTTATCTTTGTAGAAGAAGCAGCAGCAGAGGAATTGGGAAAGGAAGATGCTCAATTAATTAGTAGGGTATTAGTTCCTGTTCCTAATTAAAATCTAACTAAAATAGGAATTTGACAGGTGTTTGGCCAGAAAGGAAACTTTAGACACTTTTTAACCTTTAGGGAAGTGAGTAGGAAAAGATAGAGCTTGAAAGGCATTTTGAGGGCATTTTATAATAGCTTTTATCTCATTATTTAATAAATTCTTTTTGACAGCAATTCTGATACAGGCTTTTTTTTTATTTTTTATTTTTAATATCAAATCACTGCATTCATACACTTTGCTTCTCTCTGGGTATGATAAATCAGTTGGGACTGTCTTTTTTTATATTTTGGCTTAAATTTTTCCTTTTACTGTGTTTTTGTATGATTGCTTTTTGTTCCCCACTGATTGCTCTCTGAGAAATCAAAAGCCTAGAACTTGCACCATGTCACCTTACTCTGCAAGACTTTGTGAAAGCCTTTTTGAGGAGGGGCATCAGTTGAAGGTTCTCTTTGCAAATGCTCTTCCATTTCACACTGTCTGGACAGGAAGGATGAACTCTGCTCCAAGTTAAAAGTTTGAAGAAGCTGCAAGTTAGATGCTAGAATATGTTTTAGAAATACACAGCCAACTGAATAACCAAAATCCTTCAGCAGCAGTTTACCATGGGTGGAATCATAGAATCATAGAATGTTTTAGGCTGGAAGGGACATCTAGAGGTCATCTGGTCCAACCTCCCTACACAAATAGGGACATCTCTACCTAGGTCAGGTTGCTCAGAGCCCCATCAAGCCTGACCTTGAATGACTCCGGGGATAGGGCCTATAATTTAAATTATTCTTCTAATATATTATATCTGTTCTGAGCATCTGAAGGTAACATTAGAGCTTGCCTGAAATGAGCAGCTTTATATATTTGACAGGAATTCTCTTAGGGGCTTCATAAGAGCTTAACTCTAGCTTAACTCTTACTGTAGGTTTAGACCCAGGCTGTTCGGTGTAATTCACACATTTGCCCGATAGCAAGTAAGTGGAGACTTCCCTGAGAGACCACTTCTGACCAGATGCCTTTCTGGTGGGCAGGTTATTTGGCTATGCAGGTTGTCGCAGCTATGGGGCTGCCTGTAGCCTTGTGAGCAGGTGAGCTGCCCAGATCCACACCAGCTCTCTGGCTGCACGTGCCTTCACAGGGTGGAAATGTGGAGCACATTTTGGTTTGGAAACACTAATCTGTCCCTGCAGCAATGTTGCTGTGGTGTTTTCTGAACCAAATATTGTGGAGTTAGAGCTTTATAAAAATATCATCACTCGGGGCAGGGAGGCGAGGGGGGGGGGGGGGGAAGCAGTAGAGGGGTTGTGTGTGTGTGTGTCTTATTGACGTGATTTACAGAAATTTCTTTTTCAAAACTTTGTCTCATTTCTGGGCCAGTTCTGTATGGGAAACAATGGCAAAAAAAAGCCTTGTTGGAAACCAAACTGATTCAAAATGAACATAAAGCCTCATGAGTCCTGCAGCTTACTTCACCAGACCAGACCATAGCCAGTTCATCTGCAAATTATGCAACAAACTTGTCAAGAGAACAGCTGAAGGAATTGTATTCTCATGGAACCAAGATGACTAATACACGGACTAGAATAATTAGACATTATTCCACCTAGATGCTTCTTTTTGATATCTAAAGTTATAAAAGACATACTGTCTCCTGACCTATGAATACATTTCTACAGTATGGGTACATTAAAAGTTTACGTCCAGAGAAGATAGGCTCAAGTTGGTTTTTTTACTGAATTCTCTAGAGGCATACTATTCAACACTCTGTGCTATAAAGCATATATATTTTGTAAAATAAATGTAAAGAGTTTGGTGTTCAGTGTACTCAGAACAGTGTGAAATCTGTGACTGCTGAGTTCTCAAGGGATGCCACAAACAGCAGGAATGACTTTTATTTACAGTTCAAAAGCAGGGTGCAGGTAATCAATAGGCAATCTTCAAGAGTCTGTCAAGTATCTGGGGACACTAACAAGGAAGGCACTCTCAACATTCTTCTATATTGATCTAAAATAACTTTACAACCTCAACAGCCTTGAATAATACAACAAAATTAGCATATATATATTTAATATAACACTCAGCAATTAAATGTAATAAATTAAATTAAAATTACATGGGCTATGGGTTACCACCTGCCATCCCACACCATCACTATAAGTCACTAAAATATCTATAGCATATGCCATAAAGCTTGCTTCCATACAATTGCTATACTTGGTCAGATTACAATCTACTGGATAGAAATCTGTCTGTTTTGTCATTCTGGTGCTGAAAGTGGCCAGTACCAGATGGTTCACAAGAATATATTTGAAACTCCATGAAATGATAATAATTTTCACAAGAAGGTTTTGTTGTAATCCCCTGATATAAAGTGCATTTCAAACTGTAAAGCACAGAGCTTTCTAGTTGCTACATTTCTTTTTTCTTAGCAGAAGCATTATAACCTTGGACATTGTTATTCTATAAATCCTTATTTGAATTGGCCTAGCTGGCATCCCACCTCAGTGAGTTCCACAGTCTAATTATGCTTTCAGTGAGGAAATTTCATCAGTTTCGTCAGCTTAAAACTGAGGTTCCTAATTTGAGTAGTACTAACACTACTGTTCTGTTTAGATCACCTTCTGGCAAAAATATTTCTTTGAGAAACAAAAGACTGTGTTTTTTGTTGTTGTTGTTGGCTAACACAAAAAAAAAGTGAAAAAGGAAAAACTTTCACAGCTTTCCCATTATTAGTTCTGGGGAAACAATAAAGCCACAGCTGGCAGGCACTTATTTTTTTCTTAGCATTTCATAATAGAATTAATTGGTAAGTGGAAAGCTTACAACCCTTTTTCTGATCCAAGTTGCCCTCTGCTATCATTATGAATAGATGTTAAAATTCAAGCTAATTTTAATTCACTTAATAATGAAGAAATATATTGCATCATCAATAATCAAGGCTTTATTTTGACAAGTACTTTTAGTGTAGGAGGTCAATAAACTCTGGAGAAAGAGATGCTTAGGTCATCATGAAGGGTACAGGGTGATGGGGTAAGTTCTAATGCAGCACTCTAATATATACTCAGTCTCTGTGAGTCCTTTTTAATGACAGCCCTCCCTTTAACAGCATTTCAGCAAGCATGGGGTGGGGAGCTTGGGGTGGGAGAATATCTGTCTTACTATTATACTACAAAGCTGAAGTTAGCAGTGCTGTGAGTGATGACCAGCAGTTCCAGTGGAGTTGTCTACAGTAGTTCAAGCCCATTACTCCATCCCCATTAAGGACATTTATCATTTAGTCACTATGCTTATGCAATGGTATTCTAATGTTGCAAAAAAATACCTTGCCAGCTCTGTATTAGGGATGGGTGAATTCATTCTGATAAAAGGAGAACTGTTCTTAATTTTTCTCAGACCTGTAACTGAACCAAAACCTAATGTTCATCCATCATTATTTCAGACCTGAGAGGTTGTGCTTTGCAAGCATGGCCCCAATGTACCAGCTCAGCAAGGTCCCTGATGCAGTGGTGGTGGGCATGGTGTAAAAACCTGACCAGAATGGAACAGATTATTTGGGAATTTCTCCATCCCTTTCCATCTGCAAACTTCTCTCCTAGGCTTCTTGCCAGTGGTGAAACCATGGTGAGGGTGTAGTCTGCTGGCAGGCCAAAAGAAGCACAGTGTCAGCAATATAGATTGATACGTATATTTAGGAATTAGCCAGATCTGAAATACAACATAATTTTATACTCAGATTAAGTCTGAGAAATGCTAAGCAGTAAAATACTGCACTTTTTTAAAAAAAACCCTGTTCCTACTATTTTGGTTCCTGTGTCGTTTTTCTCACATTACATTATTTATGAGCCATTATAATATACATGGCATTTACAAGCAGCTTTCAGCAAGATCTTCTTGTGCAGCTACAGAAGAGAATGTATCGGTAATTATAGCAAAATTCATGTCTTTCAATGCAAAGTTACATTACATCTTATTGACTTATAACCCCTGCCTAAGTACAGATTTGTACATACTAAGAGTGTATTTCATAAGTGAACACTTTTCATAAATCAACCAGGTTAGAGAACAGAGCTTCCTAGCATTTGATAGAAGGTAAGGGAAGAAATATGTGTTACAAAAGTGACATGGAATGTAATAAAATTTTCAGTTCTTAAAAATCTTGTTCATTTCCAGGTTTCTTTTTTTTTTCCAAAAGTACCTAAACAATAACCAAAACCAGTCTCAGTGATAGAAATTAAGTTATTTTCAGTGTTAATACTGAAACTGTGACATTTCAGCACTTTCCCTTCAAAAATAATCTTAGGTAATAAGCCTTCATCCTTTACTGAATTAATATATTTCTGCCTGTTAATATTCAAGGACTGTTCACAATTTACATTTAATCATCTGCAGCCAAGGAGCAGAAAATTTTACAAGAAGTTTGGAAGACTTCAAGCAAGGACTTATGTAAGGACAATTTATTTGAGTGTCATTGATGACCACGGTCGTAGATCAGTACCATGGGTTCTCAGGGTGACCATGGCCATAAGATTACCTCAGAATTCCCTCTGAGTCTTCTTGAATACCCTTTATGAATTTTTTTCAGTGTTTTAAATGATAAAAAGGAGTTTTCATTATAATAAAAAAGGCCTTGAAGCTGTTCTCTCCTCTCCACCATAGTGATGTTAGAAATAACTCTCTGATGGGTGGGTCTTTGCTTTGTGTGATGAGGAATATTGGATTCAGTTTTTTGTAGCTAGTCTCGTGGCATTACCTAGACTTTCAAAAAGCATTTGACACTGTTCTCCATAGAATTCTCATGGAAAAACTGGCTGCTCATGGCCTGGATGAGCATACGATCTGCTGGATCAAACACTGTCTGGGCGGATGGGCCCAAAGAGTGGTGGTTAATGCAGTTAAATCCAGCTGGCAGCTGGTTACAAGTGATGTTCCTCAGGGCTCAGTGTTGGGAACATTTCTGTTTGTTTAACATCTTTATTGATGATCTTGATAATGATATAGAGTGTGTCATCAGTAAGTTCACAGATGACACCAAGTTAAGTGGGAGTTTTGATCTGCATGAGGATAGGGAGGCTCTACAGAGAGTCTTGGTTAGATTGGATCAATGGGCCACTGTTAATGATATGAGCTTCAACAAGGCCAAGTGCCAGGTCCTGCCCTTGGGCCACAACAACCCCCAGCAATGCTACAGGGTTGGGGAAGTGTGGCTGGAAAGCTGTCTGGCAGAAAAGGGCCTGGGGGTTCTAATTGACAAGTGGCTGAATATGAGCCAGCAGTGTGCCCAGGTGGCCAAGGAAGCCACTGGCATCCTGGCTTGTATTAGAAATAGTGTGACCAGCAGAAGTAGGGAGGTGATTGTGCCCCTGTACTCAGCACTGGTNTGCTGGTCTCTTCTCACAGGTAATTAGTGATAGAAGAAGAGGGAATGGCTTCAAGCTGCAACAGAGTAGGTTTAGTCTGGACATTAGGAAAAGATTTTTCACAGAAAGAGTAGTCAGATACTGGAATAGGCTGCCCAGGGAGGGGGTTGAGTCACCATCCCTGGGTGTGTTTAAGGGTCGTTTAGATGTGGTTTGGGGTTATATGGTTTAGGGGAGAACTTGTACAGTAGGGTTGATGGTTGGACTTGATGATCCCAAGGGTCTATTCCAACCTGAATGATTCTATAGTTCTATGATTCTATGATTACTGGACAAGTACATGTCATCTTTGACTTGCTTTGTTTGACTTACTTTGACTTATCTGCTCCTGGCTCCACAGCTTTTTGGATGTTTTCTTCACAAGAGTCTCTACCGCTTTGCTAGCAGTGCTAGTCCAACTAGCTGAACGCTGTCCTGGATGTTGTCTAACATCACCATGTTGGAAAAGAACAGTTTAGGAATACTGCAGGTAGACAGTCCAGGAATGAGCCATCTATTTTAGCTTGAGATCATTTCAGGATTATAGTAAGTGTATATGTAGGTAAACATTAAAGGAGAATTTGGGGTGTCTTCTGCAGAATAATTTTACATGCTCTGTCAATTAAACTATTAGAGAGACTTTGAGATTTGTTCAATACTGTCTTATTTTTTAATCAATGTGACACAAATAGAGATTGCTGCATGTCAGTGAAAGTCTTGTTAGGGCTATTCTTGATTTACAAACTAAATGAGTATCATAGAATCATAGAATGGTTTGGGTTGGAAAAGACCTTAAAGATCATCCAGTTCCAACTCCCCTGCCATGGGCAGGGACACCTCCCACTAGACCAGGCTGCTCAAGACCCCATCCAACCTGGTCTTGAACACATCCAGTGATGGAGCATCCACAATTTCCCTGGGCAACCTGTTCTAATGTTTCATCACCCTCCTAGTGATGAACTTCTTTCTTACATCTAATCTAAATGTCCTCTCTTCCAGTTTGAAGCCATTACCCCTTGTCCTATCACTACAAGCCCTTGTAAGAAGTCCCTCTCCAGCTTTCTACATTGTAGGCCCCCTTCAGATATGGGAGGCTGCAATAACTTCTCCCTGAAGGCTTCTTTTCTCCAGTCTGAACAA
>VZZY01016536.1:0-84558 GCA_013400335.1 Eurystomus gularis
CTAACAAGTGACAAAGCTCATAATCACTGTTAAAATCAGATGAAGTAACATGGGGAAGAAAAACCTCTTTAGAGAACAGCCACTGAAATGAAATTACACAATGCATGTGCACTCCTCCCCCTGGAGCTGGGGCTTCTTACTTAGCGCTGGCTGCCATGCGCGGGCTCTGTGTGGTCACTGCTGCCAGTGACAAATGGAGCTGGGTGGCCAGGAGGCTGTGGCAACACATGGGGAGCTCTGGCTGTGCTCAGGGAGATTTCTTTGTTCTAAAGCTCATCTGCATTTTGCTTTTTTCATAAGGCTGTCTTGAAGGACTCTTTAAATGCTTTCAGCAGAACTGCTTTGAGGAAACATCATTTGACTTACAGCAAAATCAACATTAACAAAGTCGTAAAGCCATTCACTAATTTCGTAGTTGTTGCTTCAGAGAAAAAAAGGGAGCTAATTCTAGATTGAGAAAAAAAAAAAGGGCAATTCAAAACCACCGTTCTTGAGATGAACTACAGAATAAACCTAGGAAAGACTGAACAGGAATAGTTAAGTGACCTCTGGATATTTGTTTCATAGGCAATTGTTCCACAGAGAATCCATAGTGTTCATAAACATACCCGTGAATGCAGGGTTTGTTACAAGTGTGGTTTATGTAAGACATGTCAAAAATGCTATCATTATGCATGGATAGACAGAAGATATAAATTAAATATTTCAAAAAAGGATCAGAGAGTTCTCTTCCACAGATACACCAGAAACTGAAGTCAGCTGGAAAATGAGTTCTGCTGTCCTTAGAATTTCTAAGCTATTAGGTGAGGCAGGCATTTTAAGGTGAATAGACACTAAGAAAGCAGCCTGTTTATATTTGAGAAACTCCATCTTGCCAAGATAAAAATGATGTTAATTACCTATATCCAAATGGTTTTTTTTAGTTTAGAACCACGGTTCTTTCTCCAAATGAAAGCCAAATATAGATAATGTCTTAAAATTGGTTTGGTTGTGTTATGCTCCTCAAACACAGAGGAGAACTCTAATTTTAGTCTGAATGGATTTTATTTAAGATTAAAGACATCTTCATGTGACAGGAGAAAAATGCATCCTTTCCTGTACATTTCTCAGTCTTGGCTTAATTTGCACACTTTCCATAGCCAACAAACATGGAAACTCGCAACAAACATTAGTACACAAAGGACAGGGCTTTAACTTTCTTCCTGTGCTTTAATAACTAATGAAGCTGTAACAATACTATAAACTAAACCCAGTCTAAAATAGCACACCCCTAGATAGAACAGAAGGGACAAAAAATATCTATGAAGCTTGCCAAGGCTTACTATGCATGAAGCCTTTTTTTTTTTTTTTCAGTATATGGCATAGTGTATCCAAGTTCAAATTTCTCTCAAAGAGCTTTTGAATGTTATAGCTAATAGAGAAAGATGCTCTAGAATCTGTGGTCTTCTAAACTGCATCCTGTCATTTGGGGGGAAAAAAGGAAAGTAAGTAGTTCAGCTCATACTTTTGTAATTTTATCACTATAATCTAAACACTTTGTGAAGTGCTTCGGCTTTCTATAAATCAACCCAGGAAAATTTAAGAAGTACTTTCCACAGGTTGCACGATCACCTCCACCATGCTTGCCACAAGGAGTTATTCCATGGAAAGTTAGGGTTTTACTTATTTTACACAAAATCTCTCTTACAAATTATCCAATTTAAATAGGATTTAAAAGCTGGTTTGCCTTGATATCTAAATGAAAAACCAGGTGCCATCTCCTGGCCAACATAACAATCCTTTTCTTTTTTTTTAAGCATTGCAGCAGGGCATACAAAGTTGTTCTAAGGACTGCCAACTTAAAAGTAGAGTAATTGCCTAATGGTGTTGATATTTGCAGGACCTTTACAGAGTTCAGAATTAGCTTGACTACTGATGAGGACTGCTAGAGGTAAGAAGGATGAATGAGGCATTTGTTGATGTACTAGCACTGGCTGATGTACTTTGAAACAGATGCTAAAGGTTTGTGGAAGCCTCTCTCCAGAGGACATGTGAAGATACTGATACTTGATGATACAAAGAACTACTGGAGAGAGTCCAGTGGAAGGCTACAAAGATGATTAGGGGCATCTCTCTTACAAGGAAAGGCTGGAAGACCTGGAGCTCTTTAAGCCTGGAGAAGACTGAGAGGGGATCTTATCAATGCTTATAAATACCTAAAGGGTAGCTAGGTAGAGAATGGGGCCAGACTCTTTTCGGTGGTGCCCAGCAACAGGACAAGAGGCAACTGGTGTAAACTGGAACATAGGAAGTTCCGTCTGAACAAAGGAAAAACTTCTTTACTTTGAGGGTGATTTAGCATTGGAACAGGTTGCCCAGAAAGAGTCTCTTTCTCTGGAGATATTAA
This sequence comes from Eurystomus gularis, assembly GCA_013400335.1. NCBI lineage: Eukaryota > Metazoa > Chordata > Aves > Coraciiformes > Coraciidae > Eurystomus > Eurystomus gularis. The sequence goes on from VZZY01016536.1 coordinate 2,387, forward strand.
AAACCTACTTGGATAGGACCCTGCTTTGGCAAGGAGGTTGGACTAGATGATCTCCAGAGGTCCCTTCCAACCCCTACCATGCTGTAAATTTGTGATCCTCTGTTAATATTGTTTACAATACCATGGTTTCATCTTGTATGAGAGTCATGCAGGCCATTTCACTATTTCTCCCAAGTTTCTCTTCTCTGAAGTCACATTGACAAGACTTACTACTTCACTTATCCCAATAAACCTTTTAAACAATAGGATGACATAAGATTTTTTTTTCCCCAGACTCTGGAAATTTCACAGTTTTCCAAGACTTACTAAAAATAAGTGTTAACAGTCCAAAACGCTCAGGAGACACCTGAAACACTTGGGGAAATTTTTGTACCTGTTGGTTTAGGTGATTCTGTTTGAAAACACTCCTGAATAACCACTGGAATGGAAGATATTTCATCAATCTACCCCATGAACACATCATCTACCTTTTTCCTAGTTATAGAATAGAAATATTTATTGAACACATCTGCTCCCCCCTTGGTGTATGTATGTTACCTTTTCATCTAGTAATTGTATATAATTACTTTGTTCCTTTAATCTTAATGTATTACCATTCTCTAATGACCATAGACTTTTTTTTCTATTTTTTTTGCCTCCCTTATAAATTTTCTACTAGTTATACTTTTTTTTCATTTTCATTTGCTGAATTATCCCTCTTCTGGATTTAAATACTTCCCTCCTACCCCATATGTTTCTTTTAAAATCAGGATAAGGTTTTCTTTCCTAACTTTGAAGGTTTAGGTTTAGGGATAGAAAAGTAAAATCTTGCCAACTATTTCCTAAGCATGATCAATATTTGTATTTCCCCCTTATGACTTAATTCATAATCAATTACAGATTTATGGGCATTAGGTAGGATTTTATTATACTCATATATATCTCAAGTAATAATTTCATAATCAGAAAAAAACACCAATATTTTGTTCCAAGATCAGTTCCCTACATAAGCATTAAGATGAGAATTACCATGGATTTCTATGGAAGATGTAATGCTTATCAAGTCAGGAAACTGATATTTATAATTTTTGAAAGAAATTCCAACATTCTCTGGCACAGAGTCTTGAGTGTCTGAAGGTTCATGATGGTCCAGTCATAAGCATTTCACACTATGCTCAAAAGCAGATTTTTCTGGGCATGCTCTTTGTTTATGTTGGTGTTTGCTGCAGATCCCCAAATCATACTCATGCTGCCAGCAAGAGCGCTTTGACAGCTAATCCATGCACACTCAGGAATGTATTTTCCTGCTGGTGAGGAATTTGGACCACGTTGTCAAATAGTGACTTCTCATCATACAGATTTTATTACTAGCCAAGTTGAATGTACGCTCATAAATGATGGTTTCCAAATTGTGTTATCACCCAAACTCAACAAAGAATCGCTTCTCATATATCATGATGTCTTAAGCAGTTTTGTTTCTAATACTATGGTTTTTTAGCAATACTTATTTTCTCTGCCTCCTCACATACATTTTTCTTGTAATTAGCATCTAATTAGCCTAGAATGACAGTCCTTTAGAACAGACGTTTTGAAAACACACATCATGTACCATGAATGATACATGAATCACTTCAAAATGATCTTCCTGTAGTGGGGTGAGAAGGAGCCAGAACTGCTGCTGCTGCTTCCCTGCACAAAGTAACTCATTGCTGCAGGGCTGAGCATAGGAGAGGACAACATCCAGCTCTCAGTATAAAGGGGGTGTTTCCAAAAGCAGGAAAGAAAATATGGTATGTATCTTGTAGATCCCTATCACTGTCCCATCGCTGGCCATCAACATTGAACTGTGACTGGAAAGAAAACCTCTCACACCCTAGTCAGACTCCCACCAAAAAGTCCGCTGTTGTATGGAACTCACCTTCGTTTGTCAGTCCCACAAAACAGAGAAATCACTTACTGAAAGTTTGCTAAGAAAACTACTAGAATGGGGATTAAAATTATTTCACTGGCAGTTACAGCTGCTTAAAACCTTGAAAAATTAGGCCATTAACTTTGCTGGGTTTCAGTTAACCCATCCACCTAAAAACATTTTCCTGTCTTTGTGAAATTTGTTACTATCTGTGAGTCAAAAGGGATAGGTAAGGATAAATTATTACTACTTTAATTTCCGGTTTCATCTAGAGTAAGTATTAAATTATTGCAGACTTCAGATAAAGTGGATAATTCTTTTTCATCCAGACCATAGTATAAGAATACCAGAAATCTTTCTCTCTCTTTTTTTTCTTTTTTCAGACAACCATCCTTACTTCTAGAGCAAGGAAAATTTTATAAGGATGCTCCTTTCCAAAGGCTTATCCAAATGGAAACTCTCAATAGTCTGAATATTTCTCATTTGTAACTAAAACTGGAATAAAGTGGATACTTTCTAATGACAGTGTACATTGCATTACTCTTTCAGTGACACTTGCTGCTGAATTACATCCATTTTATTACTAAAATCTGTGTACTTTCCAGTGACCTATATGACATCTACATCTGCTGCAAGACATACAGCAATCCTAGATCTTATCAAATATGTAAATCTTCATTTTCACTCTGGAAACTCAGGTTCACATTTGAATATTTCACAGAAATATGCACTTTCAACCATGGCTGCAGGCTAGTGTTCCCTTGTGTAAGTCATCCATTTTTAGAACTAAATGTACAATTATGCAGTTCAAGTCATGCAGAAGATCCATGGAATTCGTGCATATTGCTCATGCAAGGCCTTTTTTTTTTTTTTTAAAGCATTTATTTGTACATAAATAGATCTGAAATACAGATAAATAGCTGTGTTCAAATAATCAAGGAATGTAAAAGAGGCCATGTCAAAGGACATTTTCCTTGGGTGACTGAAAGTCACTATGGTACATAAATCTAAATTACAGAAGGCTTTTATTAATCAGTAAATTGCAGTATTTCTTCAGTTAGCAGGGCACTTGGCAAACATTTCTCACATTAGGCAATTAAAAAGGCAATTGCACTGTTGTCTGGCAGCTTTGGAAGCACTTAACTTCAAAATTGAAACAAAGACTAGAAATAAAAAAAAATTTTGTTGTTGCTTTTGACTTCTGGACTTGCAATTAGAAATCAGGGATGCATTGCATCAAGACTGCCTGGGGGTCACTGAGGAAAGTGATTTCAATTAACAGTTGCACGCAAGGAGCTTCTACACCCACATGAAAAAGGACACCAGAGCATTTGTTTATGAAACTGAGGGATTTAAACTGCTTAATAAGTATTACAGTCTCCTCTTTAATGATATTTTAAGGAATAAAGCTGTGCTGCAGCCTCATGTCTAGGGGAGAGCACCTTGACAATATGCAAACCAAATGACATTTTGAAATGCAATGTGGACTATTCTGAATATCAGTAAGAGGAGGAATCCTGTATTAATAACACCTTTGTTATTAATAAGCTAATTATAAATAGAAAATTGAGTGCAGGAAAATAACTCTCTTTTTTTGTGCAGCCTCTAACCTGAGCAGGTTTTGAAGTTCTGGCAAGTTCTGCTTCCCTAAAAGTACCTTTGAAGGTCCTTGGCTCTGACAGTTTTGCTTACAAAGCCCCTCATCCAGTAACACGTTCATTCCCTTTTGATGATACCCAGGAGTTTCTGAAATGTGCTGGAATTCCTGTAAATAATCACTATTTAGTTTTGGATGACTTGGAAAATTGTTTAGGATAATTAACCTCAAGAAGTTAGACATTTAACTGAATCTCTTGAGGAGGCTTTCTTTGTTGATTTTATATGGAAACCCCTAAAGTTAGACTCAAACTCCACTATTTGGATGGTTTAATTTTAAAAACTACTGATCACAGTGGGAATACCTGGTGCTTACTCATTTTGAAAGTGGGGACAGAATTAGAGTGCATGAATTTAGCTGCCTGCTTTTGAAAATCTTGCACTTAAACCTAAAATTTATGTCCCATCTCTCCTGAGAATTAGTTTTCTCACAACATTTCTACTAGTGCCTTCTCTTTCCTTCTGGCCTGGAAAAATGAGAACAGCCACTCTTTGTGACTAGCAGTTTTATCTTTATGTTAATTGGAAACCAAAAAAAAGAAAAAAGAAAAAGAGCGTTAAAATGTTTCCTCTTCCTATCTTGCTCCAACTAGTAAACCCATTCTAGATCAAGTTTTGGGCCAACAGTCCTATTTTATCCTGAGCAGGTTATCTTTTTAAAAAAATCAGCTCAAACAAGTTGGCATGCTCAGTGGCCTAGACAACCAGAACTTCCCAGAACAATTTATCAAACAGTTGGAGGGAGCCTGACGGGGCAGTCTACCATGACTCTGATTCATGTCTGCTGAATAGTTGACTGAAGCTGCCACACTGAAAATTCTTCTCTTCCTCGAGCTGCTCCCTGCCTCAGGGAGCTCAGAAGGATGGGCAGGCTTGGCAGCAAATGGGCACAAGTTAAGCAGTGTGTATGACTACTTCCACTATGAGTAGAGATTTTCTTCTGTCTGGCTAGGTGCTGCCTTTTTTATTATTGGTTAACTGAAGGTCCTAACCTCAAGGTGATTTTTTTCCCTTCCATTTGTTTTTTAGGCCTATGTAATCCCAACACAAATCTAACAGGGAAATGTAAAACCAGATCTGAGCTGTTTTAAAGACAGTGTTAAGAGGTGGAGTTGGCTGGAGTTCAATTTTGTGCTGAACAGCTCACTGTACCTCAAAAAAGACTTGTGTCTGTGTTTCTGTTTATATGGCTGGAGTAGAGCACAGAGTATGCTTTTTCATTTAAAACCATACATGGACAGAAGACAAACACTTCTTAGCTTGCAGAAAGACAGGTCATAAAATGAACTCCTAGAAGATGTGGGAACCTATCTTATCAGTTCTTTTTCTACGGGAAGTAACGCACTCCGATGCAGACATTGCTCATGGAAGTTATAGTTTCATGTCTTAGCAACTACACGCTTCCTTCAGATAACCTAGGGCACATTCAGCATCATACTAACTCAATAGACCTATTTTATGCAGGAATCAGCCACATGACAAGAAAAAGGAAAAAAAATAGATAAACCGTAAATCAGTGGGGTCTACCTTACTCCAGAGCACTGTTTTCTGCATGTATGCATGCGGAGACAGGATGATTGGGACTTACAAATCCAGGACATCATCTATTTGAAAACCAGATTGTCATGCTTAACATAAGATCCTGCATACTACTGTATTCAACAAACAGAAAAGAACTTTCAAAGCACATTCTCTGCCACGTTTCAACACTTAACACAGAAAAGCAAGAGTAATAGATGATTATGTTGCAGCCTCTTTTGCTATGGTCCAGTGCCACCTCTGACCCTTGAAATCATCTATTCCAGTCACACTCTAACTTCTTCCAGTCAGGGCCATCTCAGAGTCACACCAGTTCCTAACAGCCAGACTGTGAGCCTCAGTAGATGTTATACATGTAATCAGAGTGACCATAACAGCAACAACACATACACACGTCTCTGTGTGCATGCATATATGTATGTAAACATACATACACATGTATATTTATATATATATTATTTATTAATACATATTTAAAGAATTGCAATATAAAGAGTACAAACCTTTTTTGAAGCATTTGCTTCAAATCCTGCTTAAACTTGGGGCAGAAACACTGAAAAATGGCACAACTCCATGGCTTTGGCTAATCATACTTTAGGATAGCCTCCCAGAGACATGCTGGCCTGGCAGGAAAAACTGTGCCACACCTACAGAGGATTACCCAGGTCATCCCAGGGCACAAGCCCACTCAATACTTCTCAATTTGTCTTTGGAGCAGGTCAGGCGGCGCAGGCCTCTCTGCCCTCATCCATGCTAACTGGGGACTCCGCTCAGAATTCCTGACACATGCATATCCGTCCTGAAACTACCCACAATAGGGATTAAAGAGATGTACAATTTAACCTCAATTCATAATCCTGCTTAAATCAGGAGAAAAATAAATCACTAAGAGCAATGACAGTACTGTTCTCAGTGCTCTGCATGTGACCCCGGCCAATCCTTTCAGAAGTGCAGGAAAGAGCACTGCCTTCACTAAAGGAGCATGCTACATATCCACTGAGAGCTTCATGCTTTCCATGCTTCCAGGATGCGAACCATGGTACGGATAGCAATCATAGATATACTGAGTTGACTTTCTCAAAAAAATAAATTACTTACTAGACCAAGTTAACTGAATTCCAGGTATGTTCCCATTTGCTAGGAAGGGCGTGTCTCTCTAGAGATACCATTGACAGATCCAGCAACTGTTGCTTACTCACAGAACCTGTTCCTCTTTCTGCTTTTTCATTACTAGTATTAGTAGATTTTTGATTCCCCAGTTCTGGGTGCCAGGAGGCTCTATAACCAGGATGCTCCACTTACTGGGCAAATTTATAGAAAGCATGTGGCAGTCATTTAACAGCTGAGATCACTGAAAAGATGAACTTCAGGACTTCCATCCTTTTGGGGGCATCTTAACACTTGCAGTTTACTGGGCACTGGTGGTCAGTTTATGTCTTTATTTGAGTCAGAGCTGGCAAAGCATAGGTTTTGTGTTTGTTTTGTTTGTTTGTTTTTTTAAATAGCAAATTCCTTCTCCCACTTTTGTAAGGAGACAGGATTTCTGTAGCATACATCCAGACCAACACTGAGCCATAAAGTTATTCCAGTAACAGCATTTGTATTTAAACAAAATGAGGACCAGCCTGTTGTGCAATGCAGACACTGTGTACTGCTCCCCATCATCTTGAAAGGAGTTCACACTGACTCAGTATTTATAGGTGCCTCTTCTTTGCCTTTAATAAAGTGCATTGACTCTTTGGGGGGATAACTGGAATATTATTCCCTGCCAGAAACCTATGGCTCTGAAAATATTTTTTTTTGCTTTTTAAGGAAGAGCCTAATCCCATTACAAGGTCTGATACAGCTGCAGGAGAGATAAACTGGACAGCCATTTAGAAAACTTAGGTTGGTTATAATAGCCTAAGCTAATCTATTTCTTACTCACTGTATTTCCTAATTCCTTTCCTAACACATTGCCTACAGAATTTCATGGCAAATTACTATTTTCTTAAACAACATTTTATGTTAGCAATAACCAGGGTGTTCAGATCTGCACTTTCAGAACACTTAAAGGCATGTTCAGAAATGAGGTTTTTCACCAAATGTGTTGGATGGGGGATGGGTGCAAAGTTTATATTGATCAGCTTTATTCATAGAAATAAGTTCTCAGAAATTTGACATTTAAGCCGATTTTTATAGTCTCTAGGAATTATTAAAAAAAAAACCCACCCAAACTCACAAAATCTCTCTCATTCCCTAAATCCACACTCAGATGGTCTAGCCAGCAGTCTGATCCAGCTGTGCTCTATTTTCGTACTGAGTGATAGTTAATGGAAAGGAGCATTTGCATGACTTCATGCTAGCTGCAATCACACAGCTGTAACCGCTTTGACTTGGATGGGATGAGATAGAAGTTTCTCACGTGCCACAGTGACTGCAAATTGCATTTCCAATACAACACAACACTGTGCTATATAGGCACCTGTGCAAGGGTGGCATAACATACTGCCATTCAGATTCAGTAACATTTTATCCCTGTTGTGCTGAGTTCAGACTGGCTTGCTACTCTGGGTGAAGCGCAGCAATGGATCTACATTGCCTTTGCTGGGCACATATCAGTGAAAAGGCCACGGAATAACAAGATACTACTTGAATGTATTTTGCAAAACCAGAGAAAGAGCTATTTTTCTTCTTTAATTCCACAATATCTTCTTTCAGATTTATAAAACATTTATAGGGAAGTTTACCAGAAAATGCAACTCCATCTCTTGCTCAAAAATGGGAGTATTTTCTCCCAGGAATTTTTTTGTTTATTTTGATCTAGCTGTTTGCTATTTCATTTCCAAGCAGAGACAGAAGTTACAATTAAAATAAAATTCCCATCTAAAAAAATGAATTACTACTTTTACCAGACAAAACTTCTGTTTTTGATTTAAACACTAACTTCTGTTGGCAAGAAGTTTCAAGGCTAAACATTCCAGACAGCTTGAAATTTGAAGATAATTCGAGAATTAGAAACATGACCACCTACCACATCTGTAAAAGCTACTTGTTTCAAACTTTAAACATGTGAATGCCCATCCATGCAAGTAAACGGGCAGACCTCTTTCTATTCTACATAACATTGCCAAAAGTTTCTTAACTGATAGACCTTGGGCTCTTGATAGCCCTGTTTGTAAGGCTGATGCAGCACTTCTGTGCAGGAAAGCTGGAGTCAGCCTTGCCTTGCAAAGGTTTCCGGAGCTCTGCTGCCTGTGAGCAGGTACACACCATGAATAACCTGGAAGAACAGAGATCCACAGCCCCTTGGCTCTAGGGTTTTCCTCATGTTCACACACAGCTTCTACTTTTAATGCAGTCTACATACTGAGGAAGAGGAGATCAACCTTCTGTAAATACCATTTATACCACACAGCTTTCAGTGTCATATTTTAAATTGAAGTACATATTTTCATACAAATGTAAAATGCAATTTAACGAACCTACAGTCTTCCATTATTGTATATGAATTTTAGTCTCCAAAATCATGGACAGTAATTGCCAACGTCCACCTCAGTGCAGATGCATTGGGGTGGATTACAGTAAAATACATTTAATTTCTTTCATTTCTTTGTTCTGCCCTGGTGCCATTTAACTGTCTCCCTCTTTACACATATCCACAGTGCTTTTATATATCCTTCATCTTATAAAGTGTGCTTCACCAACAGGCTAGGTAAACATTTACAGTGATATATAACGCTTACTGACAACGTCAAGCCAAATAGACTGTGATCCAAGAAGAGGCTTGATTTCCCTCAGTCTCCTCTCCTCAGGCAAAAACTTGAGTGAATAGATGAGCCCTGTTCTGCACCTTGAAGGTCAAAGGAATAGCTTTGACAAACCAACAGGGAAACAAATTCTGGGGCTGACAGACTTTTTCCAAGAACTGTCCGCCTCCAGCATCCCAGTAACTGAACTTAAAGATTGCTAAGAAAATAACCCTTTTATTATCTATTATCACAGCAGAGAATGAGAGAAAATCACTGACGCCCAGATAATCGGCATGCAAACTGCAGACCCATTCCTTCTAACCAGCATTTCAAATCAGGCTAGTTGCAGGTCTGGCATTTAAGAGCAGTTTCTTGTTGCTGATCTGGGGTTTTCATGCAATTGTACATGCCTGAAGGCTCGGGCCATTATGTTTTTTAACCCCTTCAATCTTCTAAGATATTTAAATATCAACTTGAATTGGTAAGTTGCAATAAATCATCTCCCATGCACTATCAAACTGCTTCCCATTCTTCTTGTTTTAACACTCATTTTTAACTCTTCATTAGATCCCTCCTTCCCTCAAAAAAGCATCACATTCTCTCTCAAGTAGTTCTCACCATGCTTCTGCTTTCTAATTGATTTTACAGAACCAACAATCTTTTGTCCAGTGGACTACACAAGCTGTACTACGAGGTTCTTTGGCGTAACCTGCAGCTCCCCACTGTGGCACAGGGACAGACCCACGGGGACAAAGGGACTGACCCTAATGAACATGCGCTGTGTGTGTGCCTGGTTCTTGGGGACACACAGTTACCCGCTTTAGTCTCTCACACTATCAGCTAAGCATCTGACAGGCTGTGTAGTTGTGCCGCACACAGAGCTACCTCTGTGGCTGCCCTTCTCCCACACTCTGCAAGTCTAGGCTGACTTCTGAGGCCCTCATGCCAGCAGAGGTATTAAAATGACAGCGTGGCAAAGAAAAGCTGACGTAATGCCTTCCAGAAAGGGATGAAAGAAAGAAGAAATGAATGTTTGGCTTTTTGTCCTCTTTTCTTCTTAAAGTACCTGATTTATAATATTAACACTGTTATTTAAAACTCTTTAAAAGACAGCGCATCTGCACTCTCTTCCTTCATAGGTTTCAGGAGTCAAGGATTTTTTTTAAATAAAAAGTTAAACACCCCCTCACCCACCTAGACCAATGAAGAAACTTTTAAAAATCTTTCTAAAACATATTCCCCTATCCCAGTCCCCCACTCTCTCTTCATTTGCATGCCAAAATCTTGATGTCTTATGTTATAGTGTCTTGTGTCATTTTGCCAGTCTAAATGCACCAGAACCCTGCTGTTGATGCCTATCACAGCCATCCTGAGCATGCATATTCTAGAGCTCTTGGTTCAAAGAAAACTCCAGGATAGTAGATAGATACACAAAGTATCGGCCTTGGTCCTGGTTCAGGCAGTATTTGCAGAGCGGCTGCCACACAATGCCAGCAGGATGGTGAGAAAAACCTGCAGTTACTGGGGGCACCCCCAGCCAGGAGGTGAGACCATGCTGCTGCCAGGTAGGAGAGGGCTGGCTGTGCCGGCCTGGTAGACTCTCATCAACAGCAGTCTTCTCCCCTACTCATTCCTCTAAACAGAGGGAAATGAGCTTTTCCAGTTAGTCACACCTCTGAACCTTTTAGCAATACTACTGCTGGTCATAACCTAAACTTTGAGATACCCTGTGCTAATTCCTACTCTAGCTCTTTTTTGAGAAGCCTTAATCAAACGCTCCTCTCTTGGTGTTTTTTTCATTTTTGTTAATGAGTAAATAATGCAGTCCTGTACATAAAATCACAGAGAATTCGTTATTCTGAGTATTGTGATATTTTCACTCACTGCTTAAAACAGTGAGGACTAACCTGAAACTATTCTGCATACAAACAGAACTGAATGTTCTTTATGCAATTCATGTCTTGTCTTTGATTTACTTAATTTGGTTTATTTCTCTGTCTTTTATTTTAGTGATTTTCACCTAAGGTTCTAGTAGATGGGTAAATAATTTCAGTATAAAAGATGCTATCCATGCTTCTGTAAATTATTTCCACATAGTCAGTTAGACAGCAAAGTACGAGAGGGGAGATGTCTGCGGTAAATTTAATGTAGTGGATTATTTTCAAGAAGATGGACAGAGCAACAAATACTGCAGTAAACATCCACCTTACCTGCCTAAGTATTGCATTTCTACAACTCAATTTTATTGAAATGCTAGCTCATTTTGGTGTTCTCAATATGCGCCAGAATGCAATGCAGCAATCATTCTAGGACAACCATTCATCTGATCTTTGGTCAAAGAAAGAACGTTGACTTTCAGCTAGGAATTGTGCTGCCATTAGAGATAACATATTTGTAGAATGAGGGGAAACCATGTCCTTGTATCTTTGTGGTTTAATCATGCAGATTTATATTTGCTATGGTCTTAGAAACCTATATGCAGAGCTTTTTATGAATCACCCTCCTAATTTCTCACCTTTCTTAGCTAAAAAAGGTTTATCTTCTCCAGTGACTTGATCATTTCTTTTTCCAGAAACTCTGTGAGAGAAAATACCTCTTCAATGCACTTGGGGCATCACATAAGTGATGCTACCTAAATAACTGACCCACTTCTTAATGGCTGTGCTTTTAAATGATGTCAACTTTTCTTTTCAAAAACAAAAAAAAACTAGTTAGAAAAACTTTCAAAGAGGGTTCAAGATAGGATTTAAAACCTTCTGGGTCTAATTTCAAGTTCCTTTTTCAGTCTTGGGTTATCTGATTGTCATGACATAGGAGCAGTTTTTGCACAGTCCCAGCGTATTGCAGGGTTAAGTGAAACTAAATTTGCACCATGCAAGCAATTCTGGGTTGAATGCATGGAGGCATGATTGGCATTTCCTTCAGCTTCACCCCATGAAGCTCAGTAAGGTGGATTTACTCCCTCCTGACCACGCTGGCAAGAGGAATATAAATTTGCCAGAACAGACTGGTATGGAACATTTCCTTCTTGTAAGGCATATATGCAGGAAAATTGCAGTAACACTTTGGTCAAGTCAGCATTCTAGAATTATTTGTGAAACTACATGGCATCAGCTTTTTCACAGTATTTACTGCATTCTTTATAATGATTTAAAAAAAAAAGTTCTTGGGTCCCCCCATAGCGAAGATAAATGAAAGCAAGATCTAAGTCAAGCCAAACTTTAAAATGCCATCTCCAGCACATGCCTAGTGTTCTGGTTTCATTTTTATTTCGATTTCTAAGTAGCAGAGAGTACCACTCTGCATTATAAAGCTGACAATCAACAAACCACGTTCTGTGGTTTGAGATTTCTCTGTGACATCTTTTCCCAAGTAGAAGTGGAATTTTGCTGTCTTATTGCCCTGTTTACCCACTGAAGACAAGAAAAGCCTTCTCGAGCTAAAGAGAATTAATGCAGTATTGTGTTCAATCCAGCAACACAACCACAAAAACCTGCATGAGAAACTAAATTAAACTGTAAACAACTCTAAATTTATCTATAGGTGACCTGTTTGGGAGGATCTGTGCAACTGCTGTTATACTGGGTATCATTTGTTAGAGGCAGCAACACACTGCAATACCATCAGTCTTTCTCAGCCACTACAGCCGACTCATTGCACATCTTTTTGTATCTGTCCTGAAAACTGCAGTGCTCCTGCAGCATTAATAGACATAGGTCTTCCCACACTGCTCCTTCACTATTGCAGCCTCTTCTGTCCTGCACGGTACAGATAACTGTACCATTTTGGAAAATGCAAGATCCTCTGCGTTTGTCTGGTAACTACACTGCCAGGAAACTGTAGGAAACCCACCACCAGCACAGCTGTCCCTTAAAGTGTCTAGTTCTCATGTAACTGTTTGAATCTGGGTACTTAGAAATAAAACTCGATGGGTGAGCGGAACCCTCAGTTTTTGTTTTCTTCTTCAGAGCTTTTTTCAGACAGCTTCGCACATATACCGTGGTGGGGGAGGGTATTTCTTCTCCCCTGTGAGAGGCCATGGCTTCCCTCAGCCGCCAGCCACCACATCAGGAAGGATTAGCTTCACTCCCCCGCATTGCAGCATCTCGAAGCACAGTTGCCCCGCTCACCTCCCTCCACACAGCCTCACCTTCTCTACCCTTTCGACTCCATTTTCAAATGACAGGTTTCTTCCTGCCGACATGCTGACCCTTGATCTGCAGTAGTAATGGTGCAAACAGACCAGTCAACATTTGACAAATTTAGTGATGGGCCTGGGGGACAGTTTGCTTTTTGGAAAGAGGTTTCTGATACTGCTGCAGATATTACTGTGAAAGCCATGTGACTCTCTACTTCCACAAATTTGTGGTGGAAAAGAGATGTAATGTTTTCTATTTTGGCTAAAAATATCCTATAAATACTTAAAAAATTAATCATGATGTCAAGTTGTTCGGACTTGGAAGAAAACAAAATCATACGCAATGAGAGAAAAAGCAGTCAGTAGTATGTTGTTTTCTGCATTCATTGTTTTTCTGACTCCAAAGCTCTGTCTCCCACTTTCTGGAAATATTGTCTAGGTCATTTATTTAATTATGCTAGTACTATCCACATATCATCTAGTTTTTATGTCTCACCATCAAAACTACTAATAAAATACAATATACTGATTTTTTAAAAAATCAGCTTTTTGAGCTGAATGCTTTAAATATTTCAAAATACAGTAGATAACAAAGAAAATACTTTAGGCTTTATATTATCATAATCCTGCCACAGGTTGGAAGGCTTTGCAGGTCAGTTTTCCAATTAAAAAAAAAAAAGACATATTCTGCTCATTTTTGTACTTTTTTTCCCCTTTCCTCCCTATTTTAGGCCGTATATAGAAGGAGATGCATAGTATATGAAGTAAAAATTGAGCTCTCGTACATGTTTACAACAGTCATCATTACTCAAAATTTCAGTTTAAGGGAAATTCTACTGTGTGAGCATGTCTGAAAAAAATGAATAAAGGTAACATTTTAAAAGGCAAAACAAAAAGACAAAACTTGAACTATGTAATATAAACACAAACTATACATGCTTGAAAGAGGTGAAATCCTGATTTATTTTTATAAACTCTTTGCAGTGCAATAATGTCGTTTGCATAGAGCACAGAAACTTCCTACATTATATCCTGTATTTAGACCAGCTATGTCCTATCAGTATTTGCCACAAGTATATTCTAAAATAGCATTTGTCCTGTTTTTAATTACAGATCTTCTGTCATTTAAAAATTGCTCTAACTGAGCACATTTAAACATTATCCTAATTTTATTACAAAGAAAATAGACATAGACCAAGGTCACACTTTCCTAATGTTATATATTTTTTTTTTCAGTAAAATAAGAGGCTGCAAGAACTTCTACCCATCTCCTTGAGTCATTTGTACTTTTATATCTATTCTCCCAGGGTATAAAACATGTATCATGTTTCTTTCTACTAGTAGTAGCAGTAATATAATTTTAGCTGTCCTTAAGGATCCCTGAGGCTCATGAAGCTGGAGGGTCCTTCTTCCACAGGCTCCGTGGTAGACCCTGTGCTGGCGTTCACATGCAGGTAACAGTTGTTAGGCAGTATTATGCTTAATTTTGCATTTCAAGCTCAGGTTGTGGCGCAGCCCCCATGGTGCTTAGGGCCAGGAAGAGGAATACAGCATCTCCTGTTCCTGTGACCCACACATGCATGAGTTCACTGCCCCGGAGCAGAGGGGTGAGCTGTAGCTCCCCACCTAGCCCTGCTGTCTTCCCCTGAGCAGCAGGGAAACAACCACACTCCGCTTCAGCTGGTTTTCCCAAAAGCAATTCTACCCAAAGCAATTCTACTCCAGATTTTAGCAATATGGGAAATATGAGTATAAACAAAAGTATGGTTCAGAAAAAAAAGATACTAGATACTTAAAATAACCACAGAATTAAAAAGAAGGAAGCAAAGACAAATGTGTCAAAATAATAGTAATTTACAGCTCCTGAGTGTTCATAACTGCCACGAATTAGAGAGAGGTATTTTGACAGAAGAAAATAAGAAGTACTGCAATGTGGATAAAATTCTTCCATCAGCTTTAAGACTGTTAACTTGTATTAACTCATTTTGTTGAATATTACTCGTACTTATACCATACAAACTCCCATTATTTAAACTTACATCGTACCACAGAATACCATGGTAAAGAATATAACATTTAAAATACATAAAACCAGAAATTGCATTTTTAATCAAGGTAAGAATTAATTTCAGTAGGTGTTCAGTATGAATAAATTCCGCAGATTTGTGTCTGCAAACTTGTATGGTGATGAACCATAAAGTCAGATGCTGCAGCTAATATATGATCATAGAATCACAGAATAGCTTGGGTTGGAAGGGACCTCAAAGATCATCTATTTCCAAACCCCCTGCCACAGGCAGGGACACCTCCCACTACACCAGGTTATGCCAAGCCACATCCAACCTGGTCATGAACACATCCAATGATGGAGCATCCACAGCTTCCCTGGGCAACCTATTCCAGTGCCTCACCACCCTTAGACTGAAGAACTTCTTCCTAATTTCTAATCTATATCTACCCTCTTCCAGTTTGAAGCCATTACTCCTCATTCTATCAAGTACAAGCCCTTGTAAAAAGTCCTTCCTCAGCTTAAAAGGTTGAAGAATTATTTTGACTACTAAATAAAAACAATCAAAATAACCCCACACAACCAAATTTAAAAGAAAGCAACAAATGCAAGCAATAAAAGATAGAAAAACCCAAGTCTAAGAGGAGTTTCACCTCTTTTGACTTGATAGAGCAAAACTACTGAGGATGAACTGAGCTTTTGGAAAGCAGAAAAAACTACTTTATTTATTTTTAATCTGTAGCCTTTCCAGGGCAGAAAAAGCAGAGGGAAATACTCAGGGTTACAGATGACAAGTGACTGTGAAGGACTATGAAAAGGAATCTTCTGGCGTCTGAGATGATGGAAAAAACCAAGAAGAAAAGGAAGCAGAGGTCAGAGGAAGCACTTTGAGTAAGATAGTGCATCACCTCCAAAGCTAACATAAATACTCTTGTGAAAATGAGAAACAAACATGTTCATTTGTCCTCTCAATGGCAGAAAATGTCTTGTTTTCTACAATTCATTGATCTCTGATGGATTCTTATCTGACTTCCATGAGGAAGATGCCTGAATGCTTCACAAAAGATGATCTATTTATCTTCAGAATATTTTAGTGAAACAGGGCATTCATGCTCATTTTACAGATGAAGAAGGTGAGAAAATATGCCCAAATGTGACATAAGTCATTCCTGGTCCGAAACAAAATGAAGCCCACACCTTAGATTATGACACTAACCACTGCAGAGCCATCCTTTCAAGCTGAATTATGCCACCAATTAAGTAACATCATAACATCCTACTATTCCTTACAAATTAAGGATTATATTTTTAAAATTTGATACCCAACTTTCTAAACTCTTAATTTAAAAAAGTCTAAGCAGAAGTAGCTTACCAGACCGATCTGAAAATACCATGATAAAAAACCCACCAAAAAACAACAACATCAAATCACTATCGCAAAGGAAGTGTGTAATCTAGTCAAGGAATAAATATACAAAAGAAGTCAAAAAGCATGAACAGGCAACTGTGCCTACTGCCAACAGAAAATCTCAACATACCACACATACATCTTCAGTATTTTGAGAACTCATATGACAAAGGCACTGTAGCCAAATGAAAAAGAAGAAATGTAAAATTCATGAGGAATGGCTTTTTAACACAGTAGAGCTTTTGGCTGTCTATAAATAGAATTGTGAAATGTAAGAAGCAATAGCATTGTCTCTAAAATGACAATCATGTTTTCTTTTCTATATTAACACCTATGGATTGGAGCTCAGTCCTGTGTTTTTTAGACTTTTTGTCCTGTTGATTTATGTTTCTTTACTGGAAGGCATAACCTTATTCTTACCCTTACTTTGCTCTACATAAATGATTTAGAAAGGAGTGTATTTACTAGTAGGTTTAAAACATTCCTTTGAGTTATGGGTTTGTTTTTTTTTTATATGGCACATATTTGACATGAGATCACAAAACGCCGCAAAACATATTTCACACAGTCAAATCTTTCTCCCATGGTACACGATGTATATAAGATAAGGTAACAGTTGAGGATTAATGTAACAAAGACTTTCTAATCTGACCTTCAGTTGTCCTTTGCATCCCCCTTTTCCACCTTCCCTCCACCTTTGGTTTTTTTTGGTTTTTCTTCTTTATTCAATGTAAACATCTGTTATATAAGTGAAACGCAATGTTACTAAAAGAAGAAACCCATCTTCTTAAAGGTTTGTGCAAAGGTTAGAGGAATTTAGTGCTAAATAACTGGACAAAGCTGGATGATATGAGTAAAGATGATCAGAAAGGAAATATATATACACACAGATTCTAGTAAAAACTGTGGTACTTGCAAGAACAATTACAAATTATCTTACTTTTTCTTTTAATGTAGCTGACAGGTAGCTTTGGAAATGAAAATAAATCCCATCTAACTGACAAAAAAGCACCTCTTATAGGAAATTAGGCACAAGTACACAATTAATGTTAAATACTAGAGACTGCCATTTTCATGTTAATACACAGGCTCCAAACCTGCTACAGCCCAATGGACACACAGTAGCTCAACCCCAGAACTGTCAGGCTATATTATTTTCAGTACAGCAATTATTTCAGTGACCTACTTTTTCCATGATAAGTTTCCTACTCTAGGCAAGAATCAAAGCATAAAGCAGGAAAGTTTTTATTAATATTATAAAAGATTCCTTCTCTGTTTTAGACTCTACACTTGAGTCAACAGGAAATAAATTTGATATGGGCGTTTTTGGTGAAATCCTTTTGCAAATCAAAGTGAGTAACAACATCAGTGGTTTCCCCTAGAAGAAATACTTTTTAAATATTGTTTCCTCCTCTAGCATTTCCAGTGATTAAATGATGAATGGAGGCCAGGTTGTTGAGCAGTGCACATAGTTTTGCCAGCTGAGGATCCATAACATAGGAGACATTGATGTGTGACTTAATGCATTACTTTCATTTTAAGTTGTGCCTTCATTTTGAGGAGGAAAACAATTAATAGCGGTCTCATCATTTAAATGTCGTGTTATTAACGTATGTTTATATTTCACTGTTATTCTCTAGTTTCTTCCATGCTTCAGGGAGAAAAAAAATACATTACTGGTGCCATGTAAGTAAAAGCTTGTCTCCTGGTTGTGCAGGACCACTTGCCCTAGGGTTATATTTCGGCAAGACAAGCGATATGTTTGGGAAAGGCTCAATCCTTTTGTGAGATACAATCCTACTACGATAAGGGTGAGATACAATCCTAAGGGACCTGCTTCCTGCCACCTGCTGGTAAGCATGACCCATTTATAGGAGCAACTGTAATATTTAAACCTGTTCCTCAGGGCTCAGTGTTGGGACCATTTCTGTTTAACATCTCTGTTGATGATCTTGATAAGGACATAGAGTGTATCATCAGTAAGTTTGCAGATAACACCAAGTGAAGAGGGAGTGTTGATCTACATGAGGATAGGAAGGCTCTGCAGAGAGGCTTGGATAGACTGGATTGATGGGCCAATGTTAACAGTATGAGCTTCAACAAGGCCAAGTGCCAGGTCTTGCACTTGCACCACAACAACCCCATGCAACGCTACAGGCTTGGGGAAGTGTGGCTGGAGAGCTGTCTGGCAGAAAAAGACCTGGGGGTTCTAATTGACAAGCAGCTGAATATGAGCCAGCAGTGTGCCCAGGTGGCCAAGAAAGCCAATGGCATCCTGGNTGGTGAAGGGCCTAGAGAATAAATCTTATGAAGAGCGATTGAAGGAGCCGGGACTGTTTAGTTTGAGGAAGAGGAGGCTAAGGGGAGACCTCATCACTCTCTACAGCTACCTGAAAGGACATTGTAGAGAGGTTGGTGCTGGTCTCTTCTTACATGTATTAGCAATAGAACAAGAGGGAATGGCTTCATGCTGCAACAGGGTAGGTTTAGACTGGACATTAGGAAAAAATTTTTCATGAAAAGAGTAGTCAGATACTGGAATAGGCTGCTCAGGGAGGTGGGTTGAGTCATCATCTTTGGATATGTTTAAGAGTTGTTTAGATTCAGTGTTGGGGGATATGGTTTAGGGGAGAACTTTGTAGAGTAGGGTTGATGGTTGGACTGGATGATCCCAAGGGTCTTTTCCAACCTGAATGATTCTATGATTCCTTTTCAGGGTATGAAAACTAAGGACCGATCTTGTCCCTAATTAAATCTTTGGCATGTATTATCACTAGAATTTTTAGTTCATAATTTATCTTTCTATGCAGACAGAAACCTCCTTCACAGCTGTCTGTAACCATTTCACCATCAAAACTGTCACTACTTTTAAACTTGCCAAGGGCCACTTCTCCAAGCTCTATTGTCACTGACTCATCAAATCTGAAATGATGTTTCTGACCTTTGAATCAGTTGTCTTATTTCTCTTTTGACACCAATGACAACTAGAGGAAAAATGTAGATGAAACAGTCAGAAAATAACAGTGAAAGCAAGACGACAGTGCCAAATCCATCCAGGAAAGCATCAGTTCTAAAAGAAATTGAATGCTCCCCGTGAAATAAGGATGCTCTCTGTATTTTGAATAAAAAAAACTTAAAAAGCAGAGGAATATTTGCAGCCTTCTCCAGTGGTTTCCAGTGAACACAGTAAAGTCAAAGTCCTTGCATAAGGCCCAGTGTTACATAAGGTTTAAATCTCTCTTACACAGTGAGAGCAGGGAAGGAAACCTTATAGAGTGTCTGGGAACAGTTGGTCCTTTTCAGCTGTCTCCCACTACCCTTTTATTGACTGTGCTGAGCTGAGTGCAACTCTCAAAAGTCAGGATGTCTCCACAGGCAAAATGATTGAATCTGTCCATGTCCAATATATTTCCTGTTTTGGATCAGTTAAAATGTATCAGAATGTATACAAGTTGTATAACAGTGCAATATGTAATTAGCTTTGCACAAAGCCCAAAGTTTGAAACTTGAATTCTAATAAATGCTGAGCTGATAAATCCTTATTTGGGGTCATCCAGCCTGAAATGCTGTGTTGAGCCTGAAATACCATCAAATACCCAAGCTACTGCTCTGTATGTTGAATCTCATTTAGGAACTATGGTTCCCTTCATGAATCCCTTTAAGCTCTCCCAGGCAAATGGAACACTTGACTTTCCCCCATGTAATGGCTAATATTATCCAGGAAGGAACGAAGCTCTTGCATTTGCTCATAAATCAGTTTCTGAAGAAGTCTTACTCCAACGTCTGACTTCTGATCTTTGTCCACCTTGCAGTTTTTCTGAAAGAAGGATGCTATCCCTCCATTTTGTAATTTTGGTCTCACTGGCAGAGATTATCAGAACAGAAATAGTAAACATTTCAACAGAAAATAAAATGCAGTACTGAAGGGCCAGAACTACTCTGTCAATAGCAAAAACTTGAGTATGCAACAAGTCTCAGTAAGATGAATGTATTCTAACATACTGGCAAAATTTGGGCACTGTAAAAACAAAAAAAGCACATTGGTAATACAAAATGCATGAAGGGAAAAAGAAGAAGAATTGCCAGAGGAGGAAGGAATTTCTCCTGCTTCTGTGACTTCTTTAATAAATGTCCTATTTCTAGTTTGAAGCTGAATTCTCCCAAAGAACCACAATCCTTCCAGAATTGTGCCACAAAGTTCAGGCTGCAGATTAATCTGAGATTGTTCACAATATCAGAGAGAGAAGTTTACTTTAAATTAATCAGGCATAGATATTAATTCATTGATTATTACTAAATTTAGAAAGTTAATATGAAGTTGCAAAATGATATGTTAAAAACATTCTCACTGCGTGATGTTGTCTTGAATATGTAATTCACGTACAGAAACAGAAAGAGTTTAGTAATGAATGAAGGACTTATGCTCCAAGCTAAATTGGGTACCGGTGCATCCATATAATGTGAGGTAAAGTCCTAAAAGATAATTACTTGCTTCAAACAGAAACTTTTCTTGCTCCCTTTTCTAGCCAGTCTCAAATTTGTCTTTTGAAGTTTCATGTCTGTGCTTGCGTTGGGAATTATTTTAATTTGTGTTCTAGCTACAGGGTTCTTCCTTCTAAATATCCATTTTCAATAAATATTTTTGAATAAAGGTGTTTTATGATTCTCATCCATCTGCTTATAAGCATTGAATCATTATTTTACTTGATGTATTTCTTCCACTGCCTTTTTAGCAAAATAAGTCTATCGAGTTGGTTCTAACAGGAGCTTTAGGATATGCTTTGATGGAAACAGAAACCTAATTATAAGTCTCATTTTCAGTGCAATAAACTATATAATGATAATATTTTCACCTCATACAGTGTAAGGAAAGAGGAGTGAACACAGTTTTTAACACATCCTAAACCAGTTTGTAGTTCGAAAAGGAAATTGCAAACCAAACTTGAATATTCCACTTAATTCTCCTCCATTTAGAACTTCTCAATACTCAAATCACTCATCTTGCATATGTATGATCTCTAAATTTAACACTACTGACTTCAAGAAACGTCCATCAGGCTAAAAATCAATGTGGTACCATAAGCATTATACAACTTCTCATATTACTGAACAAAAAAACCACCAGCATGTGTTCTATACTCAAAGTGGATGACACGGATATTTATGATGCATTACTGAATGCAGTTTACTCTTGCATGACTTTTGATTTTTTAAATATATTTTTCAAAACATGATAGCATACGAACCCATGGTTTCCATAAGCACCATGAACTCTTCCCTTGCCCCTTTTCTAACTTGTCTCACTGTTTGGCATTAAGAGAAAATACTGAGAGAATTCATAATATGTCCATCTAGTCACAAGAAATCCACACCAGAAAAAACAATCACAGATAACCATCTCAATAAAAAGAAAAGCCAAAGGTTTGGAGATTACGTTAGAGTTGCTTAATAATGTGTTTCATCCAAGGTGAAACTGTGCATTATTACACAGGTAGGCTGAGATTTTCAAATCTATATTAAGGAAGTGTACACCGGTTTCTTGAGAACAAGGCATTTAAAATTCTTGGGAATTAAAAATGTTATTCATTTTATGAAGAATTAGGGCAAACATTGGTTACTAGAGATAGTTAACACTGCTAAAACCGTTACAGTTCCGAATGTCAGTAACATTCCATTCTCCAGGTGTGGAAGGAAAAATTCCTACAGGAACACTTTGTTTGAAACACCCAATAAAAAAATCTTCAATTTAATCCTACTGAATTATGGAAAAGAAATAATATCTACTTACCAAATCGGTTTGTTAGGATATGAATCACACATTTCAGATTCAAATACTTTTTGTAAAACAGGTTTCCAAGCATATCAATGCATTCAGAGATTCTGTGGAGACAATACAGAGGCAACATCAATATTTTTGCAGGGTCTTTTGTTTAGGAGTGTTACAGTATTTCACAGTATCAGAGATATTAGCCCTATGACAATTTTGAAAAAATATTTTTTTAAGAAATATGGGAATTTCAGTATGTATTTTCTAATTAATATAGAGTCAGTCTGTCACTTTTAGGAACACCGCATCCTAGAAAATGTGCAATTTTATTTATTTTCTTTTTAAACAAGAGAACAAGAATTTTCTATTCAGTTACAATAATCGTTTTCCAGCTAGCACATCCATCAAACAATGAGCAATTCACTAGGGTAACATATGCAGGAGCTTTCCTGTATATATTCATATTGTCTTCTGCCTGAAAAGAGTTAAATAGAGCATATAAATGATGAATACAGAGCATCTTGGGATACAAAACAACTAAAATAGGTTAATTAGTGAAAAACATGCATCAGAGTATAAGACTCAACTGTAAATGTTATGGTTTTTTAAACCTATTATCCATAATCCTGAATGCTATCAGCAGATATAATATCAAAATAAGAGATGTTAATTTTCAAATGGAGTTGAGTGGAAAATATTAAGGAGTAGAAAATATTCATTGTTTGAATAATAGTTCAGATGCATTCACATTAAACATACATTAGTGAATACATTTCTTTGACATGCTCATATATAAGCATAATATGTAAGTGACCTAGAAAATACAGACATCGTATAATCAATGACAAAAATATCGAGACAGATAAGCCCTGAGATCTTTGATCAAATATATTCTTTGGCAAATAAACAAAACATGTTATCCTGACAAAAAAATATTCTTTGGAGTATTGGAACTGCAAATTCCCCAAGCGGCACCCTCAGAGGCGCTCTGCAGCAGGCCTGCTGTCAGCATTAGACGGGTGAGAAGATACTGATCTGGATAATGGCACCGGCCTTAACTCCTGTCCCCTTGTGCGGGGGAATACTCGAATTCCTGTCTGACGCTGCCTATTGCCAGCTTTCTGAGTGAAGACGGTACATCCCTTCGTGCTTTGGCACGTTACAGAGAGCTGACCTGACCTCTGTCATTTTGATAAATAAGAAATACACTCTTGGGTTGATAAAAAGATAAGTTTTATACATAGAAGTAACGATCTGATTCCTCTTTATTCAAGTGCTGACAAGGTGGTTTAGGATTTTAAGGACTTTTTTCTTTATCCTCCTCCCCAGTGCTGTTGCTGCTAGATTTGTCTACACTGTTCTTTCCATCAAATTAGTGAGATTTGCAGGTTGGCTGAAATGAATACTGATATGCTATTGGTTTTTAATTCAAAATGCTCTGGCTTTTGTCCTATGCCTCTCTGCTTGGTTTGCTGTGTACATGTCTGTGGGCTTCTGAAGGAAGACATCAGAATATTTCTTTAGAAGGGATAAATCTCCTAAAAAGGCTGTAGTTGAGACTCTTGTGAGGCTGAAATACAGTAACACAAGATAATAACGGTCACTTGGTTAAAACAATCTTCTGGAATAGAGAAAATTTGCAGTCATAATAATCTTTCCTATAGTCTTTGGAATAAAATGCATCATGACATAGTTGTGTGGTTATCCACGGCCTGTGATCACCCTCTTAAATTTACCCCTGTACAATGTGCTCATACAGAACCCTAAACAGGAGGGAAGTGCAATGCTGATAAAACGTGAACTTGTCAACAGAGCAGTAATGTTTGCTACAGTTAAAATAAAGCAGTAGTGAAGTTTTCAGTATTTAAGAAATATTTGTGATTTTTAATGCCAACTCTAAAGTAAGACTGCTAAGTCCTCTTTTTAATGTATGCATTTTTAAAGTAAAAACCATGTCACAATTCCAAACACATAGACAAAGTCTTTTTTTATATGGATGTTCTCAATTTGTGTTAGGCAATTGACATTTTAAATACGGGCTGGAAGAGGATATACATCAGAGTATGCAGATAGAAATGTTAAAATACATATTTTATTTTGACAAGTAAAAGCTCTGTCAGAAGGTCTTTGATTCACAAAGCTGGAATACATTCATAGTTTTGAAATATGATCCTCTATCATATTCACTTCTTAGACAGGTTAATGTCTTAAATACAAACAAATGCACATCAGACAGAATCCTAGCCTGATTTGCTTCAGGGGCTGTAAGAATAATAAGAAAAAAACTATTATTAAGTGATTTAGCATGAAAGGGAGTGATAATTCTTTTTTTCAATTTTTACCCATTTGAAAAATGTACTCTGCTGTTATTGTGTCTAATACATGAGGTATCTAATAAGAAACACATTCAAATTAACACTTTTTTCGTTCAAAAGTACTGTCTAAATATTTTACTATTGTCCAAATATAACTGAACAGTGATATTCCAAAATAAATATATTCCAGTGCAAGTTAAATAATTTTATCTGACAAAGAAATTAATTATGCTTTATACTCAAATATTTCCATTGGAAAAATCAGATCACAGCTGATGCTCAATAGGAGGCTTTTTTGAGAGAAATATTAAATCGCTGCATCTTCTAGAAATGCCACCTATTTCAAACCCTTTTAAAATACTGTAACAGCAGATGTTTTTTTTATACTCCTTATTTTCAGTCATGTAAATCATCCAGATAGATCCAATATGTATTCTATGTACAAAATACATAGAAACTAAGAATGTATGAGAAGACTGCCTTTATTTTTTTCTCTGGTAGTAAACACCCTTGCTTTCAAATGACTGAGGATCTGCCACTCGCAAACATGGCGTGAGGTTCCCTATTACACCCCAGGACAGCTCCTTTATTCTGAGTGCTGACAGTGTGTGCTTTGTACCATCAGCATTAGCTAGCAGGGCTTCAGGGCCTTCAGATTTAACTTGTTATATTCATTCTCAGTGCCATTGGATTTAATTTGCTGTATTCACTAATGGGCAAGAAAATAACATAATAGATAGTTAAAAGTTTCTTGTAAAATTCTGCTGATATGTTTATAACAGGGTCCCAAAGCTACAAATTTGATTAAAACCATACTGAAACCAGAGGCAAGGCTGCAAAGTTCCTGTAACTCTGATGTCCGAACAAGATTTTGTACAGTATTTTGTGGTGACAGCATGTAACAAGAAAAATGGATACAACAGACCAGAAGTCTAAGGAATTTGTATTTCCAAAGCATAGACAAAGTCACGATGTACCATTTTATCTATGTTATTCTCAACGTCACCCTGATAAATACCAACATTCTCACTTGCCCATGATGGAGAATCTTTGAACCAAACATATATAGATAAAAAATAGGCAGGGAATCTACCGGTATAAATTTTCCAATACGGATTTCTGTAGGAGGTTTCAGAAATTATCTGTCAAAAATCTTTATCATTTCCAAACCTTAACTTGAACTACCTTGAGGCAAGACATGTTTTATTACAGTATAAGCAAATATGCACCCAAACCACCAGCAGATAAACTAGTGAAAGCTATACCTCCTTCTGTGCTGTGTCCTCATGTAGTCAGCCATGGACTGAAGTAAAAGTATAAAGACTCTCCAAAAATAGTCTGAGCACAGAAGGAACTTTCCCTTCACATTTAGAAGCAAAGGTGAGCTTTGCCACACCAATCCCTCTTTAAGTCAGAATTAAACCCAGTTTTTTAAGAGCCAATATCTTTTTAAGTCACAAACAGAATAAAAAGGTCATGCATGGCCCCAGTAGCAGTATCTCCTTTATTCCTCTACAGTCAGATACGACAACCTGTTTTTTACTGCAAAACTGTATAAAGACTGAAGCTTCAGCTAAACTCATATAAAGAAATCCACTGAGCTGATAAAAATATCTGCAGGTGTAGGAATGAAATCAGGCAAAACATGAGCTAGAACACAGAGAGGTTAATCTAGTTTCATCTCCTCCGTAAGCGAGAGGGAAGGCACGTGGGCTCAGGCTTGCTGGAGTCGTTGTTGCCATGCCAGAGCTGCTGGGGCTGGTGGTCAGAGGTGGCGTTTTAGGAAGGGCTATTATCCCCAGAGCTGTTGCTTGACTGGAAACCTCAGATGTCACACTGATATCATGGCCATGTAGAAGTCAAAAATAGGGAGGCAGAGAAACAGGAGGATATAAAGAGGCTTTACTTCCAGGAGATGGGATGGTGACAGTAGGTTATTTCTCCAGCCACCGGAGGAAAAAAAATTCCCATGTGCTTTCAAGAGGATTGTTGGATGTAGAGTCTTATTAAGACCCTGGAGCTAGAGTCTGTGCCTGTGCATACAGAGATGTGTCTCAGTGTTATTTCTTGGGCAATTCCTATACCAAATGAAAAATTTCCAGAGTTATATATGACAAATGAATAATTTTCTTTGCCATGCAGTTACACAGGAGTCAAGATGTCCCACACACACATAGTAAAACTCCTCCAGCACTGCAGCACCTGTGTCTACTGGCATGGTCCAATTGCACAGCCAGGAAGTACTGGCATTACATTTCTCAGTAGATGGTCTATTAAGCATTTAGAACATAAGGAAAGCCTGTCTTTTTGAGTTAGTATTTTTTCTGTCTTGCTATTTATTACTTCACATAGTCATCATTTCTCTTAGGGTGTGTTTCTCCAATTTCTTGGTTCAGTAAAACTTGTTTAGATTGTTAACCTGATCCTCACCCAGCAGCTATCCTGCCTGCTCCAAATATCACCAGGAACAGACCCATTCAGATAGGTCACTGCTTCTTTAGGAATTAACCAAGGCTTTCTCAAATGGATAAAAACTTTATCAAATAATAAAAGAGCTAAATAACAATAGCCTTATCTTATTCTTGGCTAGAGACTTCCTTCAAGTATCTGCTGTTATACTACTGTTCTAAATGGAGGAACAAAACAAAGCAGCCTACATAAATCGTCTACTAGAAACACTGCAATTAAAAATATGACCAGGAATAACCCTGCATTTGAAAAATAACTGTGAAGTCTGTCTTATTAAAATCAAACGTCTTAGCCACAACCACAAAACAAGAGTCTGGATTTTCATCATAAAATTTCCATTAAAAAAATATTTCCCATATTAAGAGCAATTGATTTGCTGCAACCAAATTTCAGTAAGTCTCTTATTAAAAGAAAATGCAAGAATCAATTAAATGGTAAGAAAAATGAGACCATAAAAACCCCAAGATGAAATATTAGCAGATGTACACTCCAGAGTTAAGACTTTCCTACTAGATAATTAATATGCTCACATTATTTAATTGAAACATCATGCATCCTGCCACATGTTGTTCCTTAACCAGTCAACACATATGGACTGTGCTTGCAGGACAGAAAAATTCTTGGGAATCATGGACTTTAACAGTGACATGGAAATGACAGATGCATTTTTAAGTCAGGAACAATATATAGGATTGAGGAACTAGCAATGTTCACTTTAATTAAAAGCATGGCCATTTGATATGTTTACATTGCAAAAGAGTATTATGAAATATTTAGATAAATATTTGTGTTCTCACTTTTTATGCTTTTTCAGATTACATATAAACTCTAATTCTTACGAAGTACATCGTAAAACCTTGCGATTGCTATGACAAGCAGCCTCGTCAGTGGCTGAGTAATTCCATTATTCTCCCTCAAATATAACTTCTCCATTAGTGTGGTGCAATCTGAACTAGGGGAGAGCAAGGTAGGTCAAACATTTTGGTTCAGTTTATTCTAAATAGAGTGCCAATTAGGAAAAAAAAATAAAAAATAATCAAGTCCCGGGACTTCACTGCAGTAATTACCATGTCTGAAGAAAAGGACTGCATTTTTTATTTTGAAACACTTTCTACTCATTACAGTATCTTTTCATCGTTCATATATCAGAAACGTGGACCCTTGCCATGGTGCACAGCTACCTCAAGACAAACACGCTGCCAAAATGTCCAGCAGTATGACTTGAACTGGCATACTTGTAAAGAGGACTACTAGGTATCTCCCCTGCCCCTCCCCAGATTCCTTGAGCATGTAACAACCATTCACAAAGGTGGGATATGTGCACAAGCTTCCAAGTGGGAAAACATATTCTGCCTTTGATATTCCACACAATACAACCTGTTTACTAAATGCTGCTGCTGAATAATAAGCCATCTTTCAGCAAGCCCTGTTACATTCACCATGTGAAGAAAGGTTAAATTAAATGCAAGTCCACTATCACATTTTAACTTGGGGAACTTAACTGTAGAAAATCAGTGGTCTGTTTTCTTCCTCTCTTTAGGAATTCTTTTGTTGTCTAGACATGCTAAGGATTTCTCTGTCTGGTTTAAACAAATACCATCTTCTGTAACTGTAAATGAACCTTTCCCCCAAGAAATCCCCATGTTTAAAACAACCTTTCCATTGGTAACTGACCAGCCAGCAAACTGTATTTACCTGAAATAGTTCACGTAAGTAGATGTGAGAGTCAGAGAGAAGGCACAAGGAATCAAAATGGAATGTAGCAATAGGGAGCATACTTTGTGTCTACAGAAAGACAACAAACCAGAAGATTTAATCTTGTTGTCCTGCCGTCATATGATGCTCAGAGAGCACCACTTTTGTCATGTAAGAGGAGAAGGAAGGCCCTAGATTTGCTTGCAGCTTACACTATTGTAAAGGGAGACAGGAATGGTTAAATACACTTGGCAAATTTTGAAGGATCTAAGCATGTCCTGGGGGTTTCTAATTTTGCCTAGTAATTTTATAATAAACTGTAGAGAGCCTTTTATCTGCGTTTTGTGTTCACTGAAGTCACATCAAAGTGAAGAACAGATAATTTACATCCATTTACACCCATACTCACCATACGCCTGGGCAAAAGATACTACAGCACTGTTAACCACCCTCTTCTCAAGCCCCCATCATTATAAGGAAAACTTGTATACACATAAAATCAAGCTTCAGGAAATGCACAGGCAGCCCATGCTCCCCTTGTTCATCTCTACTTTAAAAGCTCTCACACCAATCACCATGGTTTATTCTCTCAAGCATCTGCACAGCCACTTCAGCTCTGGGCTATGTCAAGCAATGAGATGCAGCTGTGAGACTTACACCTTTGATAAGCTGACTGATCACCTTTGTACTGCATCTAGACTCACACTGAGGTCACAGAATTCTAGACTCACACTGAGGTCACAGAATTATAGAATGGTTTGGGGTGGAAGGACCTCAAAGATCATCTATTTCCAACCCCCCTGCCATGGCAGGGGCACCTCCCACTAGACCAGGGTGCTCAAGGCCCCATCCAACCTTGCCTTGAACACCTCCAGGGATGGAGCATCCACAACACCCCTGGGCAACCTGTTCCAGTGTCTCACCACCAATGTCCTTCTTGAATCATTGCATGCAGCTCCATAGGAGAGATGGATGAAAACTTTGGGAGAAATGGAGCAGGCTTGATGTGATGCCATTTTCCATGTTCTAATGAAGTTCTTTGTTCAGTGCTAGGAAAAAAGATGACTGCTTTTCACAGGGGAATATTTCTCTAAATTAGCACTGATTTTAGCCTCCACTGAAGGGGTGGGACAAGGGGGCTATTGTAACCTTTGGAGATCTTTGAATTCTAAGTACTCCTCCTGGCACAGAAGAATCAAATTCACATCTAGATCTAACTTAAATATCTAAGCAAATCAAAAGTAAAACTGAGCTAGTTCACAGAAAATCCCTGGTGAGTCAAAATAAAAACTTCAGTTAAAGACAAGAAGTTTCTAATTATTTTAGTTGTGAAGGTTACATTCAAAGTTTCAAAGGTCATGTTCTAAGAAGCTGATAGCAGAAGCAGTAGCTCTGAGAGGGACTGTGTCCATTCACCAGAGGAAAAAAATAACTTCAAATCCATTTGATCAACTGAAATATTGATGCTGAACTAAAAGAAACTTAGAAATGTTGCTTCTCACAAGATCTGCATGCATTTCTGTTATAATTTTCTGATGTACTGAAAAGAATTTGGAGAAGTTCCAACAAAATTTTTATTTTTCAATCCAATTCCGGAATAAAATACAAGCAATATAATGTTGAAGACTGAGCTCAAATAGACCATTCTGGAAGTAACACCTACAATAAGAGAGCAAAGATTATGCTTGAAATTATTATATCTTTACTGGTAACTATAAAGGTAACTACAGCACAATCTCTCTTCACAGCCACACACAGGATGTAGCCATTTGAGGTCACAAAGGGTGTTTTTTAGTAACAAATGTGAAGGGAAACCAGATACTCCTTGCCCACCTTTCATACCAACTCACTGTCATCATTGCTGAATCGCTGACACCAACTAGAAAGTTGATACATAATTCTGGGGAATGTGAACATAGATATATCACCTGACCCAAAACCCAATCTCATTAAGAAAAAATTAAAAATCAAACAAAGAGTGATGTTCTTACTGCAAGCATATCACTCTCTATCTGGAATCCATTCTGCACCTACAGTAATGAGTTTAGGAGTCCATCAACCTATTCAGGTTCCTTGGCAGTTTCCATCCCCAAATTATTAATACAACTTGATCTTGTCTGCCTGTGTTTAATAAATCAGATTTATTGAAAATTTCAAATTGTATTT
Source organism: Eurystomus gularis (assembly GCA_013400335.1). NCBI lineage: Eukaryota > Metazoa > Chordata > Aves > Coraciiformes > Coraciidae > Eurystomus > Eurystomus gularis. The sequence goes on from VZZY01016536.1 coordinate 33,167, forward strand.
CATATCTCTTTTAGTTATACTTCCCTACAGCCCTGGATACACACACAGAGTACACAGATTCAGAACATATATATTCCAATATACTTATCTTGTTAAGAAGTCTCTTAAGATAAAGGGCCATTGAACATTTTAATATTATTTCATCTCCTTCTAAAAACCTAATAATTTCTGTAGGTTGAAAGGATACTTTAAATTCCAATAATATAAAAATAATTTGATAAAAATATTTTTTTTCTTTTTTTCTGTTTTTAGAAAAAAGAGAAGGGTTTTCTCTCTTTTAGGTGAATTTTGACCATTCATATTCATACTGAAGAAAAAACCTGACAAGTCACGATTTTAGAATTTTTCTCAGGAAGGAAGTTTTGATACATTGTATTTTAATATATTATTGAAATGAAATTTTTAACAACAGCAGAAGTTTTATTTGAAATATTAATATAATACAAGTAAAAACAAAATGACATGAATGTGAAATAAAAATATTGACTCACTGTTAAAATGCTTTTTCTAACTGAAAATAGATACATCAAAACTTATTTATTCTTTCCTAGAAAACTGCATTTTCATACTGCTTTCATGTATACTTTTACATTCCACATCCAATAAAGGAATTCTGCATTCCAATTGTTAAAGGAGTTACTGATTTAAAGAATATAGTGGATGATTATCACTGCCCCCTCCACTTTTTTTTTTAAAAAAAAAAAACACATGTTATTCCATACACTGTTTCCCCACATAATCTGTTACAGCTAATAGTCTTTTATGAGCTATAGCAAGATCTTTGAGAAGGGTTGAATTCTTCCAGGGACAGAGAAAATTTCATACATCTGTAAGCAAAATCACTCAATGTTTACGTAATAAAAATGAGGTAGGGTCAACACATTTCAGTGTGATAACAGCAATCTAAAGAATTAAGAATAATAATTTAAATGTAGATATAAAATGTCTATGTAATTTAAAAAATGTAGATAAGTATTATTCTAAAGCAGATTAAAATGGAATAAACCAAAATATATCTCAGTAACTTACTATAATCAACTGTCACTTCTCTGCAATTCTCTCTTCAAATACTAAGATACAAATTTGAGAGTTTTTGAGAATTAAGAATAAGCTATGACCAGAAGTGTTTGTTAAATATTTCAAAAAGTTTCAGGAAATGATACACATTTCCCCTAAATGCCAAACACAAACAAGTATGACTATGTATACCCAGAAAGTAAGGCATGTAGTCTTTAAAAGCCAACAACTATAATAATAAAATGAGCTCTTCTAAAATAGCAACGACTTAAACTGTGAGCTTTTTTGGCACTGAGCACATGAGAAAAAAATGAAGCTCCAGCCACACTAGCAGTGCTAAGTTTTCACAATTTGGAAACGTAGTCATCAGTTCTGCTGAAAAACAGCCACCAAATCAGGCTGAACAGAACGGTGCCTTTGTTGCACTTGGTATGCACTGACAAAAGACTAATTCTTTGCATTGTCAGAAGGACTGACTGCTTCAGAACAAACCACCACTATTCAAACTTGTCAGAACAAGCTTGGAGAAAACTAGATAAGAGCACTTGAGTGATCTGTACACAGAGGCAATTGAACTGGAAGTGAAGTTACATACACGAATATCTATTGTGTGGTGCAGCTTTAATTGTCGGAAACAATTCCTCAGTCTTGTTTGTAGCAATGATATTCTGTTTACTAAAGGTCTTATTTGATGGATGTTTCAGAGCATACAGTTTGCATGCTAGTGGTCTTTAAGAAATAACATGTGATGACAGGTACTTCACATATGGTATGGAAATAATTCATTTCTGAAATATGCAAGCTTGTTTGAATTTAGTTTAATTTTAAATGCAGTAATTTATGATTTTAAATAACTATGCCACACAATTCCTGTACAACACATGATAATCAGGAATGGCTACAGATGGAGCCTTCCTGTACAAAAAAATAGATCATTATGAACTGCACCTGTTTCTACCAGCCAGATGATCTTGCACTGTAATTCTTATGTTGCATTAATAATTATCAGATTAGTATTTAACTGTTCTTACCCAACCGTTGGTATAAACCGGGGCACCTACATCCCTTTAGATTTGAGCGAGCAGTAACCTAAGCACATGTGTTACCTCATGCATACTTGTAGTCTCACAGGAATGTCAAGCAAACTTTGGGCATAAAAGAGAAAAATACGTTCATATAACGAGGAACCATCTTTCTACATCTGAAGATCTGGTTGCAAGAGGCTTTCAAGCAAAGTGAGTTTTTTCAAAGTGTAAGCTAAAGAAAGTAACACAGAAATAAGGGAAATGGGCCAAAAGTACCATCCCAGATAAGCGCAAGTGACAGTGAACATACAAGATCAGATGAACCAAAGTGGTCTTTTGGGGTAAAACTTTTCAGTAAAAGGGCTCCAAAACACACAATACTAAAAACACACAATACTAAATAAATATGCTCCTTCTGGTGATTTCTATAGTATATTCACTTCAGTAAAAATAACAGGTGTCTAATCCCATACAACATTTTCTGATATCAAATCATTACCAGGTCTTACATTTCAGCAAGTACTAGCTTAATTACTTTCATATGATGTGTATATATCTCATTCTGGTTCATATTTATCTAAACAATACATATAATATTTTCTGCTGTCTGGGTACTAACACATACAATTGGATCAAATAATAGCTTTCAAAATAATTCAGTGCGTCAGCACTTCCATACCAATAAGCACTTCATGGTTATTTTCGTGCTTGGGAAAAGACTAGAAATGTCACTTGACCATCTGAAATGTCATGCCGGTAAAATTCTGTAAATAAATGCATAAAACTGTATTATGGCAAAATGGGCAAAGAGTCCTGCACACAGAAGGGTGAAATCAGATCTGCTATAAAGTACATTCTGTGTTTGATGTTTTTACCCTATGAGATAACATCACTTTCAGAAAGGTTTGTTGAGTTTCTTCTTAAGGAATTCTCATTTTAGCTATGAAAGGGTATTTCTTAGTACTTTCCTTACACGGTAGATTGCTGACATAAATACTGGGAGAACAGTGTGATCAGGCAAATACATATTTTTTTCATTATAGATATTTTCACAGGAATATAGATGAGTTGTATTTTTAAGGGTAAATAATACTTTTCATGTGTAGAATTCTACACTCATAGGTGAGGTGTGCTTTATAGAGATCCAACTGCAATAATAAAAGGTGAAGCAGAAGTACATATTCTAATTTTTAAGGTGAATCTTCATCCAAATTTAATATTCATGTGATTAAATTTTTTTTTTATGGTCTCATCTTATGTTTCATGCCAATTTCCTTTTGTGATTCTAATTTGCTTTTATTGTGGGAACATAGTAACTGACAGCTTACTTGTGAATTAGGTCCTGCATACTATTTGCGACAGCTGTAGACTTGAATCATCCCCTGTGAGAGCAAAACACAAATTTCCTAGACGTGCATCAAACCACGTTCAACCTAAATGTGAGTGAGATGACTGTTAAAACTATAGCCCTCAAGCCTTCAGCAAATGTAAAGCCTGTCATGTGAAATTCAATGTGGATCTTAATGTACGGTGTTCTATTGAGCTACTGTACTTGATTCTGGACTAAATTTAGGTATTGGAGAATAAAATTATAAATGCAAGGCCTTAAGGGAAAAAGAGACAACACAAGAATAAGGCCATTTTTTTCTTAATGTAGTAGTAGTGAAGATCCTTCCATATAATGTCTTTTTTTTTTTCATAGAAGTCTGTGGTCAAATTTATTCCTGATATTATTCAACTGATCTCGTCCTTTCTGCTCCTATAGTCTGAACAGACATTACTAGCATTTACTGCCCTTGAAAAAAACGGTGTCTTGGTTCATACGTGAAATGAATAGGCTTAGACAAGGAAGAAAAAAAAAAATAACCCACCTGATTTTAGTCACAGTGGACAAATACCTCAGGGATCAAAAAATCTACTGTAAGGCAGATAGCAAAAGTCTTCACGCACAAGAAACCCAAGTCAACTTTCTGAAGAAAGCTTGAGGGTTTCCAGAACATCACTGCAACCTGAGATAACGCATACAAACTTAAGATATGGTATAAACTTCCATTGTTTTATGGCTGTAAAGTGCACAAAAGCTTTGTAAAAGTTTACTGAGGCTGAAAAAAGCGTCAGCACTTTTATATCAAAGCTTCCTCATTCCCTCTAATAAAAGGAGAGAAGTTAGGTGCTTTAATACCACCCCCAGCAAGAAGGTAGACATTTTCTTTAAATCAGCCATTGCTGTTAGGTGCTGGACAGAACTGTGTTCTACTTAGTTTTCCAGTATTCCCAGCTTTCACAACTCTGATTTATTTACTCAGAGCCACTCTAATTTAAGATCTGGACACGCTGCAACTCCCACAAAGGTTGTGGGGAAAAAGCAGTTAAAAACCCTAGAAGAATTTCAAGTATATTCCACATTTCTTTCGTATTTATGTGCTTTATAGAATTTTGAAGATGTAATCCTATACTGTTATTTACACTATAGCCATAGTTACTAAATGTACTAATAATTCTGCAGAATTTTTTTCAGCCCAGAAAGTTTAAGAGACATGAGTATTCTCGGCAGCAGAGCAAAGAGATCAGAGATAACAATAAAGAACCAGTGAAAGTGAAAGAAAACAGGAGATAAGGGCAGAAGGAGTTTAGTGATGTGGAATGCAAATCCATTGGATTTACAGGGTCCATAAAACTGGACTTTGCTGTTCATAGAAGAACTTGTTTGGGTAAACCACATTTTGGATGGCATAGCTTCAAATAAGGCAACATGTAAAAATCCTGTAAAATGCACTGAACCACACTACATCCATGCTAGCTGTAACTGTGCTCCAAAGCTATTTCTGTCAAAGCTCAGAAATCACTACCTTTAGAACTGGAAAGCAGTCACAGCCTATTGTACAACTAGAGCTGGGTGATGTTTGAATCCAGTCCCTTTCAAGTTGTAGCATTTGGCTGTTGTTTCTAGAGGGGGTGATCTGAAATCCAAGATCCCAGTGCCACTGAAAGGTTAATTGTTTAAGACAGTTATAAAAAAAATTATATCTGAATATAAAACTATTCAGTTATATAGAAATTCATATGGGAGCCAAGAAGGTTAAAGCCTGGGAACGTCCACACTGAAATACAGACCTGAACCAATTTGAGTGAAAGTGTAACTCCTTTATCTAGCAACTCCATCACCCTCTATCAAGCAGTGCACTAGGAATGCTTCCCCTTCACACTTCTGCAGGATGCTCTATCCCCTTCAGACCAGAGGACCGTTACTAGTAAGTTAGTCTGATTCAAAGTTTTCAGGCTGCCAAATCGTGATCACTCTCCAAGTATACAAATGGAAACTCCTGTCTCAGTCTTCTGCTTGAAAATACACCAATGCTATGGTTTATATAAGACTGGGATTAAGAGAGTTGGATAAAACAGTAACACATCCATCAGAAACTGAAATTAAGCCTCTTTGAACATCTTAAGCAGAAAGGAAGTGGGTCACTCAATTATCTATGCTCAAAATTAGGCATTTAACTTATTTCAGCTTATATCAAGTTCTTTAAATCATTCATGGGAATTCACTGATCATTCAAGTTAAATATCTAAAGTAATGAGAACTAGGCATCTAGAGACAGGCATGTATCAAACGTTATATAATAAACAGGTTTTGATTTAACAAAGATGCATCGAACTTCTTAAGGGTAAGTTCGTATTACCTGTGTTTTGAAGAGAAAGGAGCAAAACCTAACATGCTTTTGTTTTACTCAGGTCTATGCAGGTAACAGTGAGAAGAGAAGAAAAGACTGAGGAGAGCTGGGCTGTGCAGCCCTGTTCTTGTCACCATGTGTTAAGGTGTACCAGGCAAACAGGAATCAAAAGTGTCAGGTATAAGAAGGTGCTCAGTGTTAATGCTACAAAGGTGTTGTTAATAAAGGCCTAATATATAACCCTCCTATATGTTTCCTTAAAGTTCAAAGTAGCTTAGAAAGACCAAAGCCAGGCTAATAGATACTAGTTTTCAATGAAATATCAGCTAAAACAAGTCATTATTAACATATGTATGATTAATAACCACCTTGATAATAGATTTAGTCAAGCATTACTTATTCAGAAATAAGCCACTCTCAAAGAAATTAGTAAGTGAAAAATCTTAACATTAAATATCTCAAATTTGCAGTTAATATTTATTTTTAGCTTTTTATTACAATAATATTTTGGGAAATGAGGAGGCTGTCCTAATGATACAAAAGTTCTTTAATTCTGTTTTTTGTTTCATTCAACCATAACAGAAGCCAGCTGCTGAAGATAGACCTGGATTGGCTTTGATCTTCACCAAAATACAGAACTACCCTCTCTACATTTCTTTCCAGTCTCACACCTCATAGTCACAGTGACCAAAATCCAGAGATTCTCATGTGTCTGACCTAACTGCTCGGTGGGAAGAGGTACAGAGAACACATGACATAGCTCTCTGAAGATACAGCATTTCTCCAAAACCACACTGGTTTTTGGTGGAGCCAAGATGGTTCAAAAGGACATTTTTATTAAGCTTCTATTCCAAAAGACATTTGTATTAATCTTGTATTCCCCCTTGCTTCAGCAGTCTCACTGATTGCTGCAGGATCTAGCAGCTTTTCTTTCCATCAGCTACTCTCCCCTACCACTTGACCCAAAGTGACGCATTAGCTAACTTCTGGGGTATTTTTCTGAGGAAACGTAGCTGTAGCTAGAAATAGGAGCAGAACACTCTGGCTGATATTAAAACCTCTGAAGCTTGTGTGATGCTTGGCTCAAGCACTTACAGGTTGGCAGATTGCAGCCAGGAAGGCATTTCCCCACAGGGCCGCCTGGCAGAAGCATCTGGGCTGTGCCTCCCCTTGCATCTGAGGTTCACCTGGAAATTTCACTTAGCAAGTTCCCTGCTACTGCAGTGTCCTGTGATACCAATAAAGCTTCTGAGGTCTCCTGCCTTCTTCCTGTGGCACATTGTAATTGTGACCATAGATCTTTTATCACAGGTTTAAGCTTGTTACAGGGTATTAGAAGTGCTGTGCAGCCTCTGGTAGGAGGAGCAGCAGATGTCCCCCGAGCCCGCCTGGATTAATGGCTTGTTACACAATTGTCAGTCTGACAGCTCAGTTGCTTCTTCTCATGCTCAGGTTTCTAACCTGTAAATCATGAACCTGCTCTAGTTACAAGGAAAAAAAGTGTTCTCAACTTTTTGTTGATCTTTTTTTGCTACTGTTTTGTTGTTGTTTTGTCTTGGCAGTACCTTCTTTTTTTTCTCCTCTTGCACAGCAGTTCTCTTCAGAGACAAGTCACAAACAAAATCAAGCTCAAAGAAACCCCAACCCTCAAACAACTCTATTTAAACAGATGGCTTAAAAATAATGGCCTAAAATGCCTTATTAACCAGTGTAAACCAACATTTTTTTAAAGGAAGAGCTACATTCCATAACATTACACATGTATCTTGCAGAAGCACAGAAATTGAAGATGGAATCCCATCATATAAATTATTCATTCTCTTCCAAGGCAGTTCCCTGCACTGTAAGTTTTGAATAGTTGAAAAGTTAAAAAGGTTTTAAAGTTAGAAAAGTTTAGAAGTTAGAAAGGTTTTAAATACTTATAAAATGGATGACAGAAATCAGGCTTTCCCTAGCTTCTCAGCAAGCTAAACCATATGGATATTAAAGCACTGTTCTAGTCTCCTTGTTTATGTTTCTGTCTTGGACTGTTTTCTTTTGCTAAAATATAGCCTTTACTCAGAATAACTAACATTAGTTTTGTTGGTTTTCTCATAACAATTTAAATGAAATATTTGCATGGGATGGATTTATGCTGCCTTATCAAAGGAGGGGTAGTTTGAACACAGAACTTGAATACAGGAGACAGAAAAAATACAAACTAGATTGCAGACATTCCTATTTGCAATGAAAAGACACACATCACTGGCAGACCAGACACAGTTTCCTGTTTGTTTCATGTCAGAGAACAAAGAGGTTGAGAAGCATATTTGTATATACAATAACAAATGTTAGTCATCTTCTATTATCGAATGTTTTCAAGACATATGACAACAAAATGGCAAAAATATTAAAATTAATAGTCAGAAGAAATGATACTAATCTGACACTTCCTTTTCTACCTGCACCCTTTGTATACATACCCATAACTTTTGCTCCGCTCTATAACATGCATTTCTGCATTGCAAAGACCATTTGCTTGATAAAAGTCAAATATCTGTCCAGTCAATAGTAAAAATATACGTTCACACAACTTGCAACACAGCGGCCAAAGAAATTAAATTTGGGTAGCACCATTACAAAAGATTAAATCACAGCTTTGGTAGTGGTCTGAGAAATTTGGGGTATGAAGAATGTTTCTGAAGAGTTTCTGAGTATAGTCCCCCCCACTGTTCTGTAAAGACCCTATTCCTCTGGTTAAGAGCTAACAGTCTGAGAATAAAGCATAAATCACTTTTTTTTGGTAAATATCACTTAGGGGTGTACTCTCAGACCAAATTAACCCCTACATATATACTACTGATAAATAATGTACACTTTATGTACTATTCTGTCAGCAGAGGCCACGCCTGCTGCACAGCAGTGCAGGCTCCATAAGGATTTCAACTTGAGATACCAAAACCTTTCAGAAAATAATGTTCTTGAGGCCAATTTTCATTTCAGTTAGAGAAAAAAAGAAGAAACAACAGAAATTCCAGGGCAAGGGAAAACCAGAGATTATTCCATTCTTTAAAAACTTGGAAACTGCACAGTTTTTTAAGATCTCATTATCTGGTAGGTGAGAAATCCTGTGCAGTTTGTAAGAGTCAGCTTCTGCCTGATCTGTACCTCGATGTGTAACTAAGGAGATTGTTTTGGGAAGACTCTATGCAAAGGGCAGAGTAAAAACTGTGGTACTTTGACTTCTTCATGACTACTGTAGCCAAGTATGCTCCTCCTCCATTTTCAATGCAGGGAAAACAGGTCTGATCTACCTGTCTAGCTTGATCTATACAAGCTAGAATCAAACCCCTGCCTCCACGCCCTGTAAAACCTGGAAAATAAAGGATGAGAGAAGAGCTGGCAGTGTTGCATATTTCTCCCATGAAATATTTCACATTCTGGTGAAGGCCAGCCTGCATGGCTGCCCCTCTGCCTCACTGTGTGTTTGGTCGACCCTGAGCAAAGTCCAAGGCACAACCTTCTCATGCAGTACAGTAGGTGACCACCTAGTGTCTTCCCATATCCTTCAATCTTTTGATCTAACCAGGAATTGAAACTTTTCCTTTATTCAAGTTATGCAGGATGATACCAGGGCTTTTTTTTTTCCCCCCCAAACTCCTTACTGTCCTATTTAGAATAGCAGCACAGAGACTCTATGTCTGATATTAATTATACAGTAGAATTTAATGCCCTCCCCAGACTTGCTATGTGACTGCTATCATGAAAGGGAGTTTTGTTTGCAGTCTTGTGAAGACTAAAGAAAACTGTAGATTAGGTCAAATAGAAGGCTTGTTTTAAATAACTTCTGTCATCATTTCCCAGTGTCAATGAGCATGCGCAAATACATCCAGCAAATTCCCTTGAATTTTTGCTAGGGTAAAGAGGACTCTTCATGCAAATACAATGGTTAGAACATATAAAAGATGTCTGATGACTTTTAGAAAAGACAGCAAGTCTCTTTTCTTGATTTTCCTTTTCAGGCTATTTATAATTCAAACTTTCCATATTCACTCATTTGAAAACAGAGGCTCTAGTAAAAAGGAAACAATGCATTAGGAAGAGGCGCGGTGCTACATCATCAGTTATCAGCTGAGACTTCATTTACCATACTGAACTAGTTTCACACAGTAAGACAACCTTATGACCAAACAAGACAAAAAAAATCCCTTGTGGGGATGTAACACTGATCAAGGGAGTTTCTTTTGCCAGAAAAGACAGTTTCATCATGGCAGTTAGGGGTTTTCTGACTAGAAAGAAAATTGCATTGGACAAACAATTCTGCTAGAATTGCATATACCACATTGTTATGACAGGGAATTTAATTTATTTTGTACTATACTGTAGTGTAGCTCTCCATAACAAAAGAAAATATTATGGGATATACTTGTATGCTAGTACAGAAAGGAAATGACATCTTCATATGAAATGCTTTTCAAAGTCTTTCAGTCCTTTGTCTTAAAATGCTATATTTAAATAGATCCAGACACAAAGACCTACAAAAATCTGTGATTCCAATATTTGCGAAAGAATCCTCCTTCACAGCATTTCCATGGTAGAAGACAGACACATGTTCAGGGTTTATCATTTCAGACCACTTCAACCTTTGCTGCAAATTTTAGTTAATATTGAGTTAAGTTACTAAAGCTTTTGGGGTAGGCGGACACTTACCATAGCCAATAAGGTAAACTTTCACTTTCTAGTCTTAATAGAAATACTAGCCTGTGCCACAAAATAAAACCCATAAAAGAAAACATACACATTTTATTGTACATCCCACATTGTTTCTGCAGCTATATCACAACAATAATCTCTGTATTTCTCTCATCACAGCATATTATACTGCTGATCCTAGCACTTCAAAAAAGGGAAATGCAGAACACACATGTGAAATAAAAGAAAACACATATGCTTTAGATTAAGCTGATCTCAAGTTGTTAAATCCCAGACCTGCTCCACAGAAGAGCAAATTGGGTATTAACACCATATGATAACTATTCAGTTTAGGACTAGACCGTAAATTGTAACATGGTGTTTTTCCTAGAAAATGCATCCTAATTTGGTTCCATCATACTTCCGAGAGACACTGTCTTATCAACATTTATTCAGAGTTACATTCACTGCACCAGTAAGAAGTGCAGCTATTTTTTTGGCAGCCTGCTGCTCCCTTGCTTTATCCAGTGCTGAGTGAGGTCATTGTTCTCATTTGTTGCGAGTCAAGCAGTGAGCTACTTATGTCTCTTGACCTTGAATATTTATTGGGCTACAGAAGAAGTTGATTCTATAGACACCTTTGGTTTGGATGTTCAGTTATGATGTGGAAGGCTTAAATATCTGACTTTTCGCTAAAAAAAAAAAGTTTTAAATTTACTTTGCCCTATCTTGTTGTCCTCTACTACAGCTGAAGAATGAAACATACAAGATTTTCATACCTTTTCTTACCATATGGATATCCACCCACGTAAAAGAAAAATATTTACCCTTATTATTGAAATTCTTCAGATAGCTTTTGATATTTTTGGCTCAGACCGTAAACTGACTAGATCACAACAATATTTCTTATGTGCTCTTTAGACCACCTCCCTCTCAGCCCAGCTTTGAGTGAATTATAAGAACTAATCTTCCTAGAGTCATTGTGAAACAATACATACATACGTTGCTCTTAAGAACGTATGTTGAAGTAACTAAGAGACATTACTTATTAGAATGACATAATTTGCAAGAAATATCCTTAAGCAATTCTCTGTTGTAGTCAAGAGAGAAAAGGAAACAATAGGACTACATAAGGCCTAATATTTTGCCCTAACTCGGTCCTGTTGACTATGGCTGGCAAGAAACCAGGAATCACCAGGTTTACAATATTTTATATTCCATAATTTGTTCTTATTACACATCAAAATAAAAAATTATTTTAACAATTAATTAGAAATACAGGAAGATTAAGAAAAGTGCTTCACCTATTTTCTGGATCAAAGCTTGAACCTCAACTTGTGTTACCACATGTCAGGCAATTAACCCAGACACCTGAGTCTTCTGGGCTCCCCTGTTCCCTCTTTCCTCTTTATTTCCAGCATAACTTTAGCCAAAATTAAGAGCTTCCCTTGAGGAGTTGTGTTTTCAAGTAACCAAGACTTTTGGACAGAGGAATACTTAGTCAAAATACTTTTAACATAGAATGGTTTAATTTGGAAAGGAGGTCTGAGGATCACCTGGTCCAACTCCCTGCTCAAGTCAAGTTAACTTACAGCAGCTTGCTAATACAGATAATGGTAAACTTTTTAGACTTTTCCCTTCCTTACCTACGTCTAATAGTTGTGTACGCCTCCTTGCAAGTGTAACGATCAGAAATACTCTGGTGAATAACAGTAGAGAATTTCAAGCCAGCATCTATGCAATTTGTATTTTTATATCAGATATACATTTCACTTAATTTCCTAAAGTGTGCCAGCTAAAAGGAGATCATCCATAGGTCTTACACTCACAGAAACACATACTAGCTAGCACTTTACTAAAACCATGTGTAGGTTAAGTGATTTCCAGAAAAATCAAACTGTATTTGTACCAGTGAAAAATCTGTAGAAGAAATGAAGATATTATTTTTCATGTAACACTGTATCACAAGTTTCCACACTGAGATTATTAGAGTTATTGGTGGATGCCAACACTTTTCAGTTGCTCAACAACTCTCCAGCTGCTCCATCAGGGTACTGTAAGAAACAGTTTGTACTGTGTTCAAGGGAGGGTGTGTAAGAGGGGACACTGGTGAAACTGGCCCCAGCCCAACGTTGCCAACTTATCTTCGAGCACAGAGCTGGCGGAACTTCTGCTCAGTGCTCTACACCATTATAACTCCACAATATTTATATAGCATTAAGATAAATTCAACCCTTCACAATTTCACTGTTTGTGCAGGAAACGTTCAGAACTTTAGTGAGGCGTATGTATTTTCCAATAGGATGAAGTGTGAACAGGGAACAACCACAAACCAAATTGCACTGCACAGTTTATGAACAGTTTGTAAACAATACAACAAGAAAACACTTAATCCTATCTCTCCAGTGAAATTAAGGACTAATAAATATATGTGCAGAAAGAAAACTTTCAGAGCAGGCCCTTATATGGCTTTTTTTTGTTTGTTTAAAGACTAATTAACCAGTTCTTTAATAGTATCTTAAGTGACTTTAACAAATGAGTGTCAGCAGTTCAAACTGAATAGTCTGCCTGAGTCTAGTTACTCAGAATTTGAGATTTAAACATGACCTGCATAGAATGAATTTTTTTTTTTAAATTAAAAAGCTTCAACTACTAAAGTGGTGTCATTGTTGTTTTAAATGACAAATTAGTGGGATGGAATTCAAGACACTTAATTATCACATTAGTTAGCCAGATGGTTTATTTGAAATCTCAGCAGATGAGTATCTGATTTTTGCCTTAAGTTGGGCTCAACTCAACAAATTAGCAAAGGCAAAGGACAGCAAGAATATACAGCTTTTTCATTTGCTTGCTTTAACAAATAAAATTTTGTATGCTCATCCCTGAGCGATGTTTCAAAAAGAATTTATAGACATAGTGGTAGCCAAAGGAATATGAACGTTCCACTACTCTTCAGATTTCTTTGGTCACTTAACAGTCTTTTGTTACCTCTCTGACAAACTTTCCACTAACTTTTTTAAAGAAAGGGATTTAGAAGCAAAGTCTCTGTAAAAATAGAGACTTTTCTCTGAATCTGAAAAATGGTTTAAATAGTTTGGACCATCTTTTTTCTCTGTCCTAAATGTTTTGGCAACTAATAAGATTCCTTGTTGGATGACTTCAGGGGCAGTGGGGAGGAGAGGAATCATGCATCAGTAATCACAAAATAAAAACTGGTGGTATGACTTGGCTTAACTAGGCTGTTTCAGCAGTTAGCTCTCTGGTGGCTTGTTCAAATGGTCTCAGCACATTCACAAGAGTTTCCATTAGTGTCTGCTCCAGACGTGAGAAGAATCCATCAATTTCATTTGCAAAATGTTATAGCATGTAATAACTGCCTTTTCTCAAACAGCTTCTCTTTTAGAGAATGTTGAATTCTGTCTGGTAACTGCATCCTGAAAAAGTTTTTCTTGGGGAACAAGTCATTATTCTTGGAAGAGTTTCAGAAGTTTTTTGGCTTTCACAGGCTGCCTGAACTATGGACAGATACCATCTGCTCTTATAAGAATATACATCTCTAGTGTATCATTGTACTCATGTATGAAGTATACAGGCACAGAAGAGCGACATCTTCAATCCCATCCCCACTGTGAAAGTAAGTGGTAAAAATCTCGGTACTTGTTTTCTTTTAGTGGTTGAATTAGAGCAGTTGAAACATTAACAACACAGCAATTCATCGTTTCTAAAATATTTCCCATATGACCCTTTGGGAACACCTGATGAACCCACTTCAGTGCCGTCCTTGACAGGCTTTCTTCTCCAAAGTTACAGTATGTGGGAACAATATGTAGGAACAATATGTGGGAACAGGGTTTCTGGAAAACAAGGCAACCAAAGATATTTTACACACAACCATAAATACAGTAGCCTCTGTAAGATGATATTTCCAAGTAGAAAAATACTGCAATTTTCCTTTCCTTAGTGGAGATGTGAGGAACTGAAATATTAAACGACTTCTTCAGAATGACATAGGTATCTGTGGCACAGAAGAGAGCCATGCCTTGTTGCCCATATTTCATACCACATACCTTTTGTATATATGCCCAAAGAACTTGAAACTCTTGTTTTATGTACTGCTCTTATGTAGTAATTGGTGGAACTTGAAAAAAACAAAACAACCTACCTCAAAAATTCAAGTCCCAATGATTTTCAACAAGACTAAAATTTTTTAGCAGTGAAATACTTTGAGGTGTTGCCCAAGAGGATCAGCACATGGAAATACTAACACAAGAAAAACATTAACTAGGATTTCCAGTAAAGACAGCACAATTGTTTCAGTTCTTGGTATCAAATAGCAACATCTGTAGGTATATACTACCCCAATCACTTTTTTACTTCATATAGAATGCGGATTTTCAGTATGAGAGAGAGTATTTCTGGGTCAGGACATTAAAGTCAAGCTAAAGCATATAAAGTGCGTCGCCTATGTATTTTTAGAGTTTTGGGGTTGCCTGCATAGTAGGAAAAGTTCCTTTCCTAGATGATTATTTCTCAGTTAGGCCTCTCAACTCCTGACAGTAGCACAGTTTGCAACTTTTCTCCTCTCAATATTTATGAACTATCATGTCTCTCTCTACCTTCTTTGTCACCCTTTAGCCCATGAAATTACGCAGATTACTCATATCATACAGATTACTCCTAGATAAAATCTATACCTGTTAAATAAGAAACGTGCACCATGACAGGATTTCACAAGTATCTCAAAACCAATTATTATAAATTAAGTTATGGAAATGCAAAACACAGAAAACTTGAAGTTTGCACCATAAAAGGAGCATTAAAAAAAATAAATCCAGTTGTGTTTAATATTTCAGACTGCTATAAACCATAAAGGTTAGTTAACTTGTTTATGGAGAATATTTCTGCACTGTGCTTTTGTTTCAGAATGTCTCTACAAACATGCCAGCTCAAGGCAGCTTAGTTTTGCTGTCACTGGAGATCTCCAATGTGCTTGAGAGACACCTTATTTTCAATGTCCCCAAGAGCACTGGGACACGGCTTCTATTGGGAGTGGTGGGAAGATAGGCTATTCTTTACATAAGAATGTCACTCTAAGCTGTTATTGGAAAAAAATATTTTTAAATCCTGAAAAATGATGACCAAGGATAGGACTGCAAGTCTTGCCATCATACATATATGAACACATATTCACTACACAAGACACAATTTACTAAATGCTGCTTCAAAACATACAGACCAAATAAAATAGTGACCACCCTTGCCTTGGAAGGGACAAAAGCAGAGATGAAATATCTTGCTTATGATGATGTAACAGGTCAGTAACAGAAGTAGGACTATAAAATGTGCCATCAGTAAAGTGAATCATGTACTACACTTACAAACTATCGTATTGCTTCCCTTAAATCTCACTTGAGAGAAAAAATACTGCCTTAAAGCACGTGCTGGTCTGCTTTCTCTCCAAATACATGCTGCAAAGAAAAGTTGCAAATATTTATTCCAAGGGTGCTAGTGGGCAATCTTTTAGAGGTGGAATAGCTACCAACAATATGTCACGTGAAATAAGTTTTGAACTTACTTAATGGAAGAGTACTAGGCATTTATATGGGACAGCTCACAGCCTTTGCAGATAACTAGATGGCTCAAAGTCACAGGGAAATCTTGTCCAGCACTTAACGCAAAATGCAATAGTTGAAAAAGTAAAAAAATCATATGACTGCGTGAAGGGGAGTTACTTACAGTCATAAATGGTATTAAATGTCATTTTTGTAGAAGTTTTGCTGGCTGATATTTATTGGCAAACAGCTATGTAATAAATTATGGAGCTATTTTCTGTTCCAAAAATAAAATATTCACTATTTTTTTTTCATATTTCATTATTTTCTTTGCAAAGCTTGAAGGCCATCCTGTATACATTTGATTACATATTTTCAATTTATTGTTTCCCTTCTGTTAAACCCATCTTTTCTGTGAAACTGCTGAGCCTTTGTGAGAGCTGTTAAAAGAGTGCAGCTAATCGGTCCTTTTTCTGGAAGGACTCTCTCAGCTAGACATGAGGTATAAGATCTGTGGCTTTCACGTTCTACTGTCTAAATTGTTCTTCCGCAACAGCTGGAGAAAATGCTTTCAAGAGTTTTATGCTTCTTCCTGTGTGGTAATGCAGCCTTCCTCTAACGACTATTTCCCATCAATACCCACAGACACCTACCTTCTTAACCACTGGTTTAACGGTTTCTTACCACTTCCACCTTTCCGAAAAAGAAAAAGACTCATTTGGGAGAAGGTTTACAAATATCTGCACACTAGGCTGTTGGAGGAGATGATATCTCAAAGAACATAAAATTAAGTGTACAATTCTTGTCTAAAGAAAATAAACCAAAACAGTCCTGAACGTGTGCAGGCAGCAGATGTGAACAAAATGATCAGTATATACTCTTTCCCATGCTAAGACTACAATGGTCTTTACTGAAAACTTCACAGCAAGAAAAAATATGTGACCTTTTTCCATGCAATATGACTGTCATAAGATTAATTGTTAATATGTCAAAGTCTGCTGTTCTGCATTATCTGATATTCTTTTGAATTACAAGAAATTTAAAAAGAAAATCTTTCTTAAAATCAGCAAAATACATGAAAGCTCTGTTTGTTTGCAAGAGACACTATCTACTGACACACATATACTGAGTTTTCTGGGAAATTTAATGTTTTCTTAATTTTCCAGAGGACTCTGGAGATCCACTCAACTGACTTCTTAAACTCACACTGCATTAACAAAAGTATATTTAAACCTTACTAGTAAAACTTCCACCTACACATTTATTCAAAATTGCAGTGAAATATTCAACTAGCTGGTGTTTCCTTAGATAGTACTGAGAGTATCATAACAGCCCAGTAAATCAATGTGTTGTAATACTGACATGCACTCTAAGTCATTACAAATGTTGTACAAGCTCTCTCATACATCCAGTTTACTTATTTGCTATAAAGGAAAGAACAAGGAGAGCTGCAGCAGAAGAGCCAGTACATGACACAGTCTGGCGCGTTCATACAGACAACTATTTCATGGAGCATGACCAAACTTCATTTAGGATAAAATATAATGATATGATTCAAAAATTCTAAACCATCATCTGTTTTTAAATCTGCCTTTAATGAAATATAAACCAGTTTCCATGCAGAATGCTGAAGATGGGTCCCCTCCCCCACCACCCCCCAAAAAGAGAAGTGTTTTTATTCAAATCAAAACATGCAGACTGAGAATTATGACAAAAGGTCACAGAAATGCATTTATGCCTTTATAAAATCAGTCAACTAATAGCTAAGTCCAAATATGAATATAATAGAAAGTTTTTGTTGATATCCTCTGATCTCATAAAACAGCTTGTTGACATCACTAAGAGAATGTTAAGTAAAAGTTAAAGCTGAAAAGTGCTGAAGAAGTATTTAGTGAATAGCAGGGATACTGTCTGGAATCAAGGGGGAAAAAAACCCATTGAAATACCTATTTTAAAGCTTTTTTGTCAGCTGAAAGTAGAAGGCTGTTCACAACTAGAGGATTTCACTCAGTCAAATTAATAATAGAGAGGAGTGGATTAAATTTAGATTTAAAATAAATTCTTATTATCCAGAAAGGTCAGTTCTGAATGATCAGGGTTTATAGAGAATCATCTGATCCATGAATCTACATCCAAATAACCCAGTGCTCTAGCACTGAAAAACTTGCCGAGCCCAGAACCTCAGCTGTAGCTTGTGTAGCAGCCAGGAGCACTATCGCTGTTGATCTCTGTGACCCTTACAGACTCAAACGGGAAAAAGAGCAGTCTAATCAGTTCATGTTTATCAACATCACTTGATTATGGAATGTTTGTGCCACTGCTTAAACACCACAGAGAGCATCCCCTCTCCCTCCAACAAAAAACTACAAATGCATTAATAATAAAATTGATAACTGTTGTGCTACTAATATTACTGAATGTGTTTATTTATGGGGTTTTTTAATGTAAAATGCAGCAAAACTTTTAAAGCAATATATCTTACCATTAGAATGAGGAGTTGCTCAAGTTCAGTTTGTCTGGCTAGAACATGGACTCAAAATTATTAATTCATTTTTTATAAGAGGTTCCATATTACATGAATACAGCAAAAATAAAGAATGGAATTTATAGAGAAAGAGGACAAGACCAGGAGTTAGGTGAACAGTTAAACTCTCAGTTGGAATTCACAATTAATTTAATTCTTAGAAAGCTTTTTATGGTCCAAGAATCAGAAAGATGTGTTGAATACTGACCTGGGAGAGTGAGAAAAAGAGAAAGGACCAAAGAACTACTGTAGGAGGAAAAAAGAGCAGTACCCACAATCTCTTGCAAAAAAGATGCAAAGAGAATAACGTAAGAAGGTGACTGACTATTTTTATTTCCTTTACTTAGGAGGATATCTCGAAGAAAAATCCTGAAATTCCAGGTTTGTATTTCTCACTAGAATTTTTATCATGCAAAAGCCCGAAGATTGTTATCAGCAATATTTTTGTAGCATTTAGTGAAAATGTCTTTACTTCCACTTCCAATGCATAATTATAATTTTCCAGTAGGATGTCAAAATTGTTTGTCTACTGTAATGCTTGTGTTAGAACATCACACAAGTTCATCCTGTGCTTTATGCTTTCTTTTTTCTTTTCTAATTCAGAAAACATCTCATTTATTTTTTCATGTAAGAGATTCAAATGAGATGAACTGATTTAGTTCTATTAATAGAACTGATACAAAATTTTTCTATTGCCAAAATCTGTCTGATTCTGTGTTTGCTACTCTCAAAAAAACCCAGTTATTTATTTAATATTTGCTAATTTTATACTTTCACATTAATGAAAACTATGGATATGACCAAAGACTATTTCTCTTGCAAAAATATTTTAGTTTTTAGTTAAATTGTGCATGCAACTAGACTTGTAAAGAAACAACCATTTTATACATTTTAGTTTCATTTTTTAAACAATGAACCTGTAAACCACTAAAATTAGAAATAGCTTGCTGTTTCATTGTAGAAACCATACAGGCGCAACAAAATGAGAATCAGGCTTCGTCATGCACATTCAACATTTGAAGTTAATATGTGCCTTTATCAGTTTTTGTTATTTTTATGCATCGCTAAGAGCTTGTTCAGAAATTTCTCATACACAGACATGCATATTTGTCAGTGCAAACTCTAAACACCAGCTATAACACCTTCTTTCTCTCCCTCACAAGAAAATGTGCACAGAAACAAATGTACCCTTTCCTCTCTCCAGCTCACAAATGATGTGCCACAACGTGCTTTGTCAGAGCACAGAATCTAGCTTTCCTCCTGCATTTCCAGACTTTGTGTAAACTCATTTTGCAATATTAAGATAGAGTTGAGATTATGTAAACAATATTCATACAAAAATGTTTGGATTATAAGAATGTAAATCAACCTTTTCCCATTTCTGCACCAGCAACTGCAGTAAGATGAGGAGCTTTCACTGACACTCCTTTCAGGCCTCATTCGCTGCTGCCATGCACTGTATTATTCACATTTTATCCCTGCTTTCATGGGTAACAATAGCATCAGCTGATAATATGCCAGACCAATGGAGTCTTATTTCATTCACTTAGGGGTAGCTTAAAGTCTTAACTGGTGTTCTTTTAGTTTTGGACTGAGAAAGTGGGGTGGAGGGAAGGCTGGCTTTTACTATTCACATGCTTTCTTTTGTATAAGTGATGGAGTATTAGCAGAGACTGAGATGCACATTTTTTGAAAGTAAAAAAATTAACATACATAATCCAAGGAGACAACACAATAACTTGAATAGCATCCATTCACTCAGAAAACTGAGTAAAAATAATGTGTCCATACTGTAGATATCCTATGCCTCCTTCTGTATCTGGTCTTTCTATAGATGGCTGATACACAGAATCCTGGTGCAATTCTCCAAAATCTCACAGCATAGAGAAAACTATTTTTTTTGGCTTTCAGCTGTCTCACCAAAACAGCCTGCAGAAAGCTCCACACCTTCAAACCACTAGAAGATGCCTGACAATACCACTGCAGTTTTAAGGTGATTTGTCCAAATGGTACCAGAAGGAACATCCATAAACAAGGTGTGCAGCTGCCAAAGGTACACTTGCTAACACATCTCATCAACCCAGTCTCCACTAGGATATAAATGTGACATATTACAAAATAACTTGCCATTAAGCTTCCTTTGAATGCATAATTGACAGCCGAAGAATTCAACCTTTGGTCATTCACACTGGCAGCTGCTACTTTAAGCCTTCACTGTATGAATCAAGTCAGGACTGAAAAGTCTCATGTTACTGCTTGCCACCGCAAGAAGGACTCAAATCCAGAGGCATGAAATTCCTAATAAGGAGGCTCACAAGGGTTTCTGCTATTCTACTGTATATTTTACAATAAATTTTCTATCTCAATTTATTCAGCTTTGGTGAGACAAGAGGTGGCTGGTAACATTTCACTAATTCTCACCGGTCACCAAGTTAGTATATACAGCTGACCAAATACATAGCTGCTTGCTTTTTTTTCCTTCCATTTTTTCTTTCCTTTCTTCTCCTTTTAAACATAAATGAAAAAATATTACCTTTGTATTACACAAGCAATCCCTTTTCTGCACAGTCTAGAGATGTAGGCCTTCCATCAGTCTTTTTCACTGCACTTTTAAAGCCACTTCAACATTAAGGAGCTCCATAACTGCATGGCAACTGGCTGGCTGCCAACCAGCTGCAAAATGAACGCCCCTTGTATTGACATTAGGAGTTCCTTGATCATATTCAATAAAGCACCTTTGATGTTAGCACTGTTGGCTAATATCATCTTACAGAGTCTTTAGGGAGAGCTTATCAAGTCTGTAAGATCATAAAGCCAGAAAGGCCCCTCTAGTGTTAGAATAAAACAAAGTTTGCGTGTCATCAGGTAAGAATAGTATTTATAGATGAGAAAATGTCAAAATACAGACATCATCTATGATTCATCATTCTTTGTGTAACATTTGGTGAACCACAGATCCCACCTTGTCTAGCAAATATCAAGCTGTTTTCTCCTGTTGTCCAGCCTTAACAGAGAAGTCCCCATGGGACACTAAACGACCAGCCATGCTTGGGTGCCTTTCTGTCACTCCATATCCTCCCGACCTTCCTTTGCTACAGCCAGGCAACTGCCTCTTTCTTCCCCTTTCTGGCATGCTCTCAGAGCAAAGTCTGTCACCCTGCCCACAATGCGGGACTTCAACACTTGGCAGGCACAAAGCAAAACTTTTAGTGCTCTAGCACTGTGTTAGCAACACCTCTTTAACTACATGCAATTGTAAAGGCAGAGAGACTGACAGGCCTCCCAAAGGTTTCCAAAACAAAAGGGACACTGACTTAGGAGGGAAGAAACAAAACCAACCAAACAAACGAAACAAAACAGCAACAAAAAAGAGCAACACACAGTGCCTTGTTCTTGTTTCAGCATCCTCTGTGCTGAGTAATGACCTCTGGAAGAGCAGAAATATTTCTACATCCTTTACTAAAATATGGAAGGTATTCTAGGTTGTGGTGGTGGTGGTTTTGATCTTTTATCCCTTTTGCTTCACTAGCTTGTGTGCCCAGACCTGCAGTGGAAATCATCTCCACTGACAACTCAGTGAAGATACCATCTTTACCTCTCCTCTTCAGTTTTCTGCTCTGCTGTGGGAAATACCCCAAGGGTACAGTCTCCTTGTCCTCTTTTTCAGCTATTGCAACATTTCACCTTTCCCAGCCCTCTAGATCTGGAACAGCATCTGGTTAATTGTTATGACTTGGAAGATCCCTTCCAGTACTAAGCTGGAGAAAACAACTTCCCTAGCATACATCTCATTTTAGTCTGGGCCAGGTCCATTTACAAGCAGGTAAAATGACCCTACTGGAGGAAGCCAAAGTGTTTTAGTATCAGGCCCGCCTCCAGCATTGGCTATTAGCAGGTGCTAGTGAAGTGTGTAAGTACCAAGCAGTCACACAACAATAGATTTCTGTTATACTCTTGTAGCTTGCAATAACCAGAGGTTTATTAGCTCACAGATCTCTAAAATCTTCCCTCTATTAAAAAAGGAGGGAAAAGGCAGAAAAAGGCTATCACAGATCACTTACAGAAAATAAGATCTTCCATTTCACTTTTGTGAAACAGCACAGACACAGATGGAGATCATCATCTATTAAATGCTGGATTATGCTCTTATATTGGCCTGACTTACTCATCAAGGTGTAGTCATTCTATGTCATTATATCTAGCCGCATGAAATGGTTGACATTATTCTATTCCTTGGGCCAGCTCCTCCCTCTTTCTCCTCCTCCCTAGCTCAAGAACTGCTGCCCCTTCGCTCCCACCACTCATCCACATTCAGTGATATTTTCATTTTTGGCTCAGCACAAGCAGGTCTGCCATACCTCCTGCTCCCAGAACACTGATAGCACAACTCTCTCCACTTCTGAACACTGGTGAGAAAAAACCTCAGATCTGCAAGCCCTGAAACATGACTCACTCTATCTTATGTCACAGTCGCAGACGCTAGAAATGGACTTTGAACAATAAAAATATTTCCATATAAATCTCTACACTGGGGGGGAACACCTGTATGTTTATTCACTAGGTTCCTAGATGAGATATTTAGCCTAGTTGATTTGATGCCATAAGGCAGATACTGTAAACTAAACAAACGTATACACTTCCTTCAGACATTTATTGTTCAAGTTATCATATTACATCGAACCAACATCCAAACACTGTCTCATGAAATCATCTTGGCAATAAAGAATTTCTGTGTCACAGCCTCAAAAAGAAGCCATATCTCTTATTCCTGTGTTTTTGTATCATTGTGGTCCTTTTCCAGCTATTTCCTCAGATGAACATATTTTTGTGAGTTATTTTACGTTCATTTCAGCAAGATTTTCTTAAAATGTCATGTTTCTTTGAAGTAGATAACTGCAGAATAACATAATCAGAATAAACTATGACCATACCATGATTGGCAGAAAAAAAAAAATCCTATAAATAAGTAATAATTCTAATTTGTGAAAGAACTGATCATCTACTCCAAAAAGAAGTTAAAAGTGTAAGATCACCCAAATGTTTTATGCCATGACTATGACTCAGGTACCTTTTAACAGTGGGCATTCAATAAATTGTTAAAAGCTGTCTGTTCTTATTAAAATTAATTTGTGTGTTTTTTTTTTAAAAAAACCTGCCTGAGATATAAAAGCAAGTTTCTTTAGAAGAGGAGGAAAGAAGATGTTAAGAATGGTCAGAAAATTACATCGGTGAAGAGAAACACAATGGTGTTATCTCCACTCAATAAATTAATTTTAATGACCCTTTCCAAATATACACGCTAAATAGGACTACTCAAGAGGAATGAATTCAGTTCAATGTTCTACATAACTCAGTATTTGGGTATTGTTTTTTAAAAAAATAATCTTCCTAGACTGTGTCAGTGTCTCCTTGGCAGTCTGTTTCCTGAAAGAGTCTACAAGCCTTGTAGGCACAAATGGCTACGGAACACAAGGTCAAAGGCACATGTGTGAGTGTGTTCAGGGAAAGTATCCTAGTTCAGGAAAAATATTTGCAACATGAGTACTTATCCACTTGAACAGAAGCATCATCTCATAGATGAGCTGACCATCCTACCTCCAAGAGTACACACCAATTGCTTGCACAGAACACCTGATGGTTAATTCAAACAGGCAAGATACTGCTCCCAAACAACTCTAATGCTCCTGAAATAATCAATATATTTTGGTAGGCAATTTTCTGAGCTTTAGAAAACACTTTTAGTAGAGAGGATAATGCTTAGAGGAGGGGAAAGAGGGTTGTAGTTGAGCTGTAGTGGGAAAAACGGGATGAAGAACAGTGGTCCTTGTAATTATCATTTTAATTATATTTAAGAAGGGGTACAGAGGCCTGAAAAGTGGAAAAACCCATCATTGTCTCAAATTGCCTAGATCTACAATAATCATTAATGATTTGTAACTGCAAAAATAAATAAAATTAGATCTTTTGAAAATTGTTTAAAAGCTTCCTGCATTTTACTCATTTCTAAATCTGATTTCTATTATATACTGAGCTATTTTTTAATAATTCTGGCTTTACACATCTGAGCTCCACTGCTGCTATGACAGAAAGAAAACAAAAGGATCCTCCTCATGTTAGATAGGATTTGGATAAAGGGTTAGAAGCAGAAAATTAAAAAAAAGTTAGTAAAATGAGATAACCACATTTTAAGCATTACTGTTCCAGGAAATTCAGAGGTGTCACTAGCTTGTATGAGACTTGTCTTTCATTACAGGTATTACATGTTGAGAATAAGATGCCTACTTTCACTTTCCTATTAAAGTCTTCACAGTTTACATATATTTTTTCTTTAATTTTCTTTCAATAATCCTATAAAATCAAAGGGCCACTAGTGATTTTGCATGTTGCTTATTTCTGACAAACATTAATACACAAAAAATACATTGTATTTATTTGAAAACCTGATGTAAAAGAGAATTCTAACAATGAGAAAGGTTTGCAGTATGGACATTAAGTTCTTCACACTTCTGTGAATCAGTGATATTCCTTTTATTATAGTTACACATTAATATGACAATCACATTTATGTTTACAAACTGTACTTCAATATTAAATACTAAATAATGTTATTCATGGGATTTTGAAAGGTAGCACACTTGTGTTCTTTACTGTAACTACATCAAAGGTGAAGATTTTTGCTTCAGTGCGAGATGACTTTTTGGTTCACATAACAAAAAACTGAAGCCAAACAACCTAGGTTTTCGTTTCAAACCTACCATATGTTTTTCTGAAATAACAAATTTAACCTTCAAAGATGTGTATGGCATAAAAGAGGCAGTCAACTGGTAGTTTACTTTGCTTTTTATAGCCACATTACTCTTTATTTTCACTGAACAAGGCCACACATGCTATTTTAAAGTCTGATGACTCTGGTCTTTTTAGTGTAAACCCTCAGCCCCTCCCTGCCACCTCCCCAAATCCTCAGACTGTCCGGTGACTCGAACAAAGTATTGCTTTTTCTGAGCAGGCATCTCTCTCCTAAGTCAACAGTTACATTCTGATCCAAGCACCGCAGCCCAGCCTATACCCTGCTGAAGGTAGCTTGTCATTTCCTGTCACAGGATACCTTCTAAATTACCCTTTTCTTTTTAAGAGTTCAGCAAATCATGTTTCAAGAAACGACCATTTGTATTTCCTTTTTGATTTAACATGTTAAAAATAAACACCAACCATCCTTCTTGTTAAATCCAGAGCCAGATGAGGGTATTACAGATCAAAAATAAACATAAAATTATTTCTTCTCCCAGCTATAACAACTTACGTTTGAAGTCACAAAAGAAAGCGATCTTTAGTGTGGGTATTTTTAAAGATATAGAGAAAAGTAGAAAGGGGATTTGAAGAAATTGCAGCAAACCATTTCCCCTGTTTTTAAGATTGGAGCATGCATGCTTGATTGATAAAAAACAAATGTCCACAAGAATGCTTAATATACCTCAGATTTAAGCTTTAGTAATCCAAAAGGTGTTGAAAGTAAAAGCAGTCAAAGTTATAGACTTTCACACCAAGATGTTTTGCCTTGGTGTTCACAAGGTTTTAGACTCAGATGTGGAATTGCCACATATGCTGTACAGTTTTCACAATTCTCATCTCAGAGGAAAAGTTACAGCCTCAGGTTCCATGCAATGAAATTGAGAATGCAGCTCAGAAAAACGAGTGTCTTAGTTGTATGGCCAAACCAAAACCTTTTAAGCAATAATAGATTTAGGCCAAATTGTAATAAAATATTTTGATTTGCAAATTAACTACCTTTTATTAAAATTTCATTTTGGTTATGGACAGATTCAAACTATAAACATCTTTCTCAAGCAAAAGTCAGAAAATATTTGCTTTTCCAAAAAGGTCATAGTTTTCTTACAGCAAATCAGCTATTTCACAGTTTCCTTTACCATGAAGTCAGGATACGTCTTGATCCAACTTACTACCAATTCATAGTTCACTAACAATGCCAGCTTGCTGGAAGACAGCTGGGTGGTGTGCTACCAGGCCAGGCAGACTCAGCTGCAGGGAAGCAGCCTGAACTTGCCAGGATCATGTGCAAACGTTGATTTAGGGCACACGCTCACCCAGAAAATACATCTTACACAATCCTAAAAACCTTAGCATGGCAAATTGAGGACTTCAGAGCAACTTCCATATCTCTACAACTCTGGTAATACAAATATGCCAGCACATGTTTAGCTTCTTATATGTGAGAAATCCTATTTACTTCCAAAGTTAAACACATGCAGATTCTGTTTCATTGATTTCCATACACAAGTAATTTTGTCTGTCAAGATAAGTTTAGAAATATCTAAGGTTTACATCAAAGTCATTAGTAATCATCTACCCAAAATTACAGCTTTAATATATTTGTGGTCTGAGGATTAAAACAAAAACACAAAGTGTTCAAAGTTCTCTCATTTCTTAACTCTAAAAGCAATGCTGCAAAAATAGTAATATTCAAAAGTCTTATTTTGTCTACTAGCATTTCTAATTTCTGAACTTTTTTCTTTTACATCTGTTTTATATCAACCTTTCACTACACTTGAGACTTAAATGTGTGGTGGGACTAAAGAAATGGTCATTCTTTCTTCTCTAAATCATAAGGCAAATTATTAACTCTTCATATGTTCTTCTGTACTCTTTATTCCCTTTTTGGTGGGAAAAAAAAGGACAATAAAAGTTCAAAACCCCTCTGCAATCTACTTCAGCATCAACATGAAAAGTAAAATGCATTCACTTTAAAACAGGGATGTTCTGCGCAGGCCCTAACATACCTCATTAGTTCCTCTGACTTACTGTTAAACCTGCTTTAGTGTGTTGGTCAGTTTCTGAGGTCTCTAACACGATCTTCCATCACAAAAATGGATTTTTTTTCCTTATGTTGAAGGTTATTGCACATTACTCTGAATGTGGGAGATTCCCTGTTTTAGAGAAGCACACAGACGATTTTCCAAAACTAAGCAAAAGCATGGCTTTCCCACACGCTAAGGTTAAAGCAACCTGAAAATGTCCTTACGTCAGACCATGACTACGGTTGTTTTTTCCGCCTTTACTGCATCTGTCTAGGTCTCACACGTAACAGTTCTTCAGTACATTGGCTATTCCTTAATTATTAATGAACCCTTCACTTTTATCCTTTTTCTATTCTAAGAGAGGCTCATGAACTTGCAGAGACTGCTTTTCTTCTCTGAGGTAACTAAGGTCATGGTTAGCACACTCGAGGGAGTAATACAGTGCTCTGTGTACTTACTGCCTTCGTTTATGCTTGATAGTGTTGAGATTTCAGTAAAAGCATTATTGCTGCAACAGTAAACTCAGTTAACATAGGCAAATGTGATCATTGGTGTTTCTTTTCATTACAAAGTAAAAGGAAAGCTTTAGGGTAAAATATAGTTTTTCCATTAAGCTCCTTCTCCAACTATACAAAAATGATGCTATAAAAACTGCAGTGGGTTTTGCTAATTCAGTGGCTGTTAATTTACAGTCAGATCAAAAGGTGAGATTAGGTGTTTGAACTTTCTTTTTCCCCATTGCTCTTTTTTAACTAATTCAATCAAATGTCAACCTTACTTTCTTAAATAAAACTCATAACTTGCTAAAAGAAAAGTTGGGTAGTTTTCTATTTGGATCCAAAGTAAAATGAGATCAGTAAAAATAGTCTCATCAAGTTTAAACAAGCTCTGGCTCAGGCATTTGTATGGTAATAACTGGACAACCAAGAAAGATGGATGCCTTTTGTAAAACTAGGAGCATTTTACATCAGCTTTTGCATTTATCATGTTAACATACGGATATCAATGACTTGGAATACAAACAAGAAGCATTACAGTATTTCACTGAAGGAGCTCATATCTATTCAAGTTCTTAATTTATTTGATGAAGGGCCTGTATTTTTTAAACTCAGAAAACAAATAGATGAAAATACTTTTGTAATATATTATGGATTCATATGGATTTAAACTCAGCATAATTGCAAAGAGAGACATTCATAGATGCCTCATATTTCACCTTTAACTGTACAAAATCCAAATGTTCTGCCAGTAGTTTCTGCCCTTTATTGTCCCTCCTCTTCCATGTTCTCAGCTTTCCTTCTACATCAGAAGTTACACATTAATTCCAATAGGGGTTAAAGTAATAAATTTCTGTTTTTAGAAAATTAATGTCAAACAAAGCCAATTTGATTACTGTAACTTTAAGATGAGAAGATCTAGCTTTAATTCTAAACATGTTTTAGCTTTCATTTTTAATTTATTTGAGTAAGAATGTTTTAGTCAAGTAAAAAACTTGACGTGGTCCTTAATTTTAGATCACGAAAAATGCCTTTGACTTTAATAAAATCTCACATAAAATTAAGATAATTATTATGCATTATACATCCTAGACTGTTCATCACAAAGTTTCATCCTAGTACTGCATGTCTACAGTAAGCCACACTTACCCATGTTGGCATGTCAGCTTACTGCTAGTTATTCTTTGCTCATGCATGCAAGTACATCATTAGTATTTTAAAATCAGCACAATCTTTAGTCATAAACACATAACATTTACCCCACTTATTTTAAAGCCAAAGAAGCTGTCAATGCACTGTTAATGAATGCCTTCTAGTGTGGCTAAAATACTTTCTGAAATTATGGAATGTGCATTAATGGATATCACTGTGGTTGGCATAAGATGGCTACAGAAGCCAGCTAGAGCAAGGCTGGACTACAACAACCAGCAGCATTTACCATAGACTAATTCACCTGCTGATAGCCACATACCAATAAAAATTGCTAACACGGTAGCTAGACTTTCAAATCCATAGTGCTTCTGCATAATCCCCTCTTGCACTGCCAGCAGCGTGCAAAATAAATAAATAGAAAGCTTACCGTGCTTAATGCTAGTCAGATGAAAAAGGATGCAAAGGAGTGGAAGGGCAGAATCAAAATGCTTTAGACTTCAAGATGTTACCTACAACTTGCAAAGTGAACTTTTTATTTCAACTGTGCTTGAAAATTATTAAGGAAAAAAACAAGCTGCCAGTGTGCTCCTCTCCAAAGAGGTTCCAGAAAGCACATAAACACGCTTGCTTATAAGCCTTCACTCACTGTTGTCCAGATTTCCCTTTCCTGTCCTGTTCATTTTATATCTCTCCTCCATTTTTCAGGCCTCCCACTTTTCCTCTTTTATGGCTGTAAACCCTCAATGTCCTGATGTTTTCTTCTCAGTCATCACCCTTTTCTACTGAGAGGTTTCTTATCACCTCTCAGGCTCTACACAGGCAGCTTCTGTGCTGTTCCCCCCACCCCAGTGCCAGTCAACTGTGCTAAATCCAGACATTCCAGATGCCACAGATAGTTGTCCATTACATTATCTCCCTTCAGTCCATCTGCTAAAATCAAATTTGCTGGATCTGGGACTAAACAAATGCTTCCCCTTCCCTGGCCTCTGGTAGCACTAAGCCAGCTTAGGGTTAGTAATAACTGCAGAACTTTGAACTTGGAACTTTTCATTTTACCAGAAGATGACCAACTCAACAAATTAAACTTAAATGAACAAATGAGCTCTCCTGTCATATTCAATACCGTTATGACATTGAAAGATATTTTAAAAACCTCCTCTTTACACTACTTTGGGAGCTAAAAGGCCCAGTGTTCAAGCTCTAGAATGGAATCAGATCTTGTTAACAAATAAATAGTAGCAGTATTTATCAATGTGGTTATCTTTGTAGTCCTCAATAACCACACAGCTATTTTGTATACACATGTGCTGCATACCATCTGCTGATGTTTATTTTAAGTTACCAGGAAAGGCCTGTGTTTAAGCTGGAATTTAAGTGACAGAATCAGAACAAAAGGAAAAGGGCAGCAGAATAAACTGAATAAATTCCAAATATGACTTGTAAAGGCAGACAATATAAAAGCTATAATCTTAGTTTAATCCCCACACTTTTTAAACATAGTAATTAGTAGACATCTGCTGGTAACACAGCCTTGCTATTGGATAACCTTAATTACCCTGTAATATTTCCTGACACTCCCCAAAATATGCCCTATGGATAATAATTCATTCACGGTTCAGCCCCATTATTAGCTACTAATTCAAACAATCAAGACAAAGACAACGAACAGATGACCTTGAACAATTACCCACTCGCTGAACAGAATTTATTTCATGCTTTTCAAAGACTTTACTGCTTTCCTGGCTTCATGAGCAGCACTCAAAAATTAACAAAACGCAAGCAAGAAAAGAGCTGCAGAATAAAAGGAGATTTGCTGGGGTACCCCAGATCCCTTAAACACCATTTGCTTGCATTAACAACATAATGGCTACTGCAATATATTTCATTTTCTAAGATTAAATAGGGATGTAGACAGACTAGGTGCAAAACCCGATACAATTGTTTTATTAGACTGGATTTTTAAGCTGTTTAATTAGCTGCAAGAAAAGTATTGGGAAACTTGGAATGAAAAAAATAATTGAATGCATATAGGTAAAATAAATGAAATTTATGCAACGGTTGGAGAGCAGATACAATATCATTGACTTCAGTGCAGAAGCAGAGTGCTGCAAATGTCTGAGGCTTCTCTGTGGGTTACCCAGGAAATATTTCAAGCCATAGATCACACTTTGTCCTTATTTGAGCTGCCATAACCTGATGCCCTTCTTTCTGATTGTATAGGTAAAATCAAGTCAAAAATGAAATAACTGTTTTCTGAAATGGTTCTGAGAATGACATTGGCATTGTAGGAATACAGTGGAATTTCTTAAACACCTGTAAAAGTGAATGGCAGAAAGAAGACATCACAAACAAAAAAAGCATGGAAAGACAGATGCTCTGAAATGTCCCCATGCAAAAATAAGAACTGTGATAAAAAATAGCTTCTAGATCCAATTTATTTATATGCACTAATCACAATGACTTTAAAGATAAGAATTTTTTAAAAATATAAGATCATAAGAATGAAAAACCTTGTGAAGTTTAGGGCAGGATAGTTCCAGCCAAAAAATCTGAAAGCCACATGTAAAAAGATATCTATAGTTCTCCTTGATCTTAAAAGGTATGCAGTTTGCAAATATAAAGCACTCCAGGAAAGGTGGAGTGGAAAAGGATGTTCTTCTCCAATGGAAAGCACAAAACTGCAATATCTTCAATGGAAAATATTTGCGTCAGCATGGCCTTGTAGACTACTTGAGGCTTCTTGTTGAAGCTATGATCTCTGAGCATGCCTTGCTTATCGAAAGTGCCTAATCAAACTTTTAGGATTTTAAAATCCACCTCTCAGAAATGAGGTATATGGGATAAAATTTCTCTTCTAGGTTCAAGCAGGGATTTTTTCAGCCTTTTCACTACCCATCTGAATGCCCTTTTCAAGAATAGCATTGAAGTATTAGGACATCTCTCTATCATGTACTTTTCTGGTACAGTAACTGTAAGAGTGACTCCTTCGTAAAATCCTCACTTCAAGATGGAACATCTTTCCAGGAGATAGTTTTGAAAGCATTTTCAGTAGCCATATACTGGATTAAATTTGACATAGTCTCTCCTGGCCTCAAAATTCATTAATTACATCAACGTCCCTCTTTACTTTCTTTTCTTTTGGTCATTACACAATCCATAACCCAACATTTGGGATTTTCATTAGTAAATACATTTTTTTAATATATATCTAGAACTTTCCTAGAAATGGATGTTTGACATTTCCATTCCCCGATCAAGAGTAACCTCTCAGGTCATAATCAAGTGTCTAGGAAATAAATTTGTTATCAACTGTTTGTAAGAACAGCATGCTCTGTTTATGTTTCAAAAATCACTCATGTAATGGATAGTCAACAAAATATTTTCCTGTGGATAAGCCAACAAAATAATCTCTTGGCCACAGGTCAGAAATGGCCTTTTCTAATGCATAAATATTCAAATTATTATTTTTGAGGGGAAAGTTTGAAGTACACTTGTTATTAATTACTATACAGACAAAATTAATGCAACTTGCCTGAAGCTTATGTCCTTGTTCATTCAGGAACTGAAATGTCATGTACAGCAAGATAGTCTTTTCTTCTAATTAATGTGGTCATGAAACAAATGAAACACAATATGCAAATAAGAGCTATGATGATTAAATAAAAAGCTGTCCCTCCAGGACAAAGCACTCAAAATAAACTAGTTTCATACAGTTGGATTTGAAGGGCCCATCTGTTAAAACTGAAAGTATTTTGCTTATATCACATCTGGTGACAAATAGGTACTGCATTTCAGTTATTTCAGGAAAACTCAAAAGACAAAAGTTTGCTAGAATTCAGGTCCAGAATGAACTGTATAACTGAGTTCTCATGTGCTTAATCTTAGAGGTTGGGTCAAGCTCAAAACTGAATTCACATTTCCGTTCATATTTTAAAAGCCTCCTAAAAAGTCAATATAAATCTAGATAATTTCTCTTTACAAATATTACACATCCAGAAGACATACTAAAGAATACAGAACCTCATTTTAACCTTTTAATCTTATGATTGCTACAGTATGCCATAAAGCCATCCCCAAACAAACTAATTTACAGAGAGAAAGGTCCTTACAAAAATATGATTCTAAGAAAAATTACTGGTTTGGTTCTGTGTTCCATTATCATTTAGCATGTCTGACAATCTCCTGGAGCACACAATACTGAGTGTGTTGCACAATTATTTTAGAAAATAGCTATTTATTATGTGAATGTTAGAAACAGGGCAGAAAAGGGACTAGATTCACTAACAAGATTCTCATTCAAGCATTTCTTTAGCCACCTACTCAACAGGGGATGCTGTCTCCTTTCAGACTGGAGAGGGTCAAGCTGGTTACTAACACCTTCATAGCAGAAATTACACCTTCCTCCTCGTTATCCAATGGGAGTTTGACAATGGATCTAAAGCCAGTTTCACCTACTGGATCCTTCTGGGGTGAGACGCCACATCCTAGAGCCAGTAATTTCCTGTTCCCCATTAAAGCTTCATAGAAAACATTTCTTCCATCCTGTGACCCTGGAAGTTTTTTGTTTTTAAAAATATTCCTTTCCAGTAATCCCCTCCAAGATGGAGGGGATTGCAAATACAAGACAATGGAGAAGATTACCATTTCCTCCAGAAGATCCAGAGAGCCAGGACACTTATCTGATATGTAGGAAACCAACATTTTCTGGAATGAATCAGGTACAACAAGACCTGGCATGCAACTTTCTCCATCATTAGCAATTGGTCTGACCACCAAACTATGTTCTTAATTAGTTTTCTCCATCTGGACACAAAGATCTTTTTCCACTACAAACTCCATCAAAACTGTTATACTCCCATGAGAAGTTGTAATGCCAAGTTATTGGTATTTTTCAGTAACATGTACTCCTGCCTTACTTGATTTTTCAAATGAGAGTATAAAGCCCCTTGGAAAGTTACAGATCCAGAAAGCAGCGATAAATAAATCATCATCTGTATAGGCAGAGATGATATTTTGACAGAGTAGACCTTTTAAATGCAAGAGAGCTGTCCAAACTGAGAAAGTACTTTGAGAGCAGCAGAATTTTTCTGCTCAGCCACATTGTTAAGCAATAAAGTCCTCAGACCTACTAAGGCCTAATCCACATCCATGGAGGAGCTGAACTTCAATTGCTACCCACCTGCTTTTAATTTCTTGCTTGTTCCCAGCTCCCCTTCAAATGAAAGCTTATTTTTCTTTCTTAGATTGAATGCTGTTTCCTACTTACGTTTTCTCTCTCCTTCCTGGAGTCATAACTGCCTGCTTTTATCTTCAACGTTATGTCCCAGTCTATACCTAAGACTTTGACTGCAATGTATTTTTTTAATGGAAATAAACAAACTTGCCTGCTTTTCCACTTCTCCCTCCTTCTAATACCTCCTAGATGCTGCCCAATTCCTTCTTCCTCTTTTATTAGCTTAAACTCTACTTTTCTATCCTGCAAAATTCATTTGCAACATCATGTATACATTTATTCCTTATTATCTTTCTATTCCTATCTTCATTGTCATACACTCTTCAATGTCTCAATTTGTTTTAGGTTGCAAAGCTTTAAGAATTTATTTTTTTTTTCCAAACACATACTTTCATTCTTTAGCTTTCTAATGAAGCAAAATGTTTGGTTGTTTGAAATTAGCAAAGATCATCCCACCTTCCGAATGGTAGATACCAATGAATCATACAAATTTTTCTCTCTGAAGCTGAGTGCTAAATTCCTGAAGTGTATTTAGAACTTGTATCTTTAGTTTTGCCACAGATATATTACATCAGTCTGTTTTCTAGTTCCCTACTTGATGTTAAATCTCCTGTATACAGAACATTTGTAATTTTAACCTACTGTAGTCTGACTTGAAACTTTTCTGCTTGATGATTTTTACATCTGCTCACTGCAATATAACCTGTACCCCTGCAAGGGACAGAAATCATCATCACTTTTTAATTTCATGTATTTTATATGTGAACTAGAAATTATAGCTGTGTATAAGAAGCCATTGTTGGTATAAGGAGGACATTTTAGCAAAAACGGTGGTTTTTCCATTGCTATGTTGCCCACTAAAGCCCAAACATTGTCTGGCAACTGTCCTCAAGGGCAACTGTCTGGCCAACTTAGCAGTGGGCCCCCTGCCATCCTAACAGATGGGCACCAAGTGTAAGTAGCCATAAGACCATATAAGTGCATTTAGTGTGAAACTTGGGGCATAATTCCCAGCCTTGGTCACCATATGGCTTTTCTATACTGAGTTTGTGATAAATTAGATGTGCACTGCTAACCTAACTTTGAACATGAACAGCATTAAGGAAAATAATGAGAATAGCTCCCATCATGTGATAAGCAGGGACCAAGTTTGGAATTAGCAGGAGCAGTGGAAGAGTAGGATTATTATACACCAATGTCATCCCCACACTTATATTTCTGTTGATCCACTAAGCTTTCCATGACAAAAAACTTCTGAAAAACAAGTAAATCAGCTCCTTCACTCCTTCCATACCCTTTTACAAGGAAAGAAAATGTAAAATTTTGAAAACCATGGCCTTCAAGAAAAAACCTTGAATTGATTCTCTTCTAATTGAACTGAATCTACATTTCACAGTAACTTCAATATTGAATTCTATTAAGACAGTTTTACAAGAGAGGCTCAAGTGTTAATGCTTTTACTCTGTATTCTTATTGGCTATGGAAAGCACTTCACATCCCTTCAGCATATGTTGTTTCAGATGACTGCCATATCTGATCTCGTGCTCAAGGAAAAAGGAAAGCCAGCAGAACTTATGAGTATGTTTATGGCCACCATCTTCAGTCTAAGTAATTCCAAGTAATACATGCCTTGGTGCCTGTGGATTTTAGTTATTGCAGCAAATGAGTGTAACAGAAAGGACGGAAAACAAACAGTAAGTTCCAGGAAAGTGAATGTTTTAAAAATTCATACATCGGCTTTGAGCACTTTTAGACAGTGCTTTTAAGTTTTAGTTATTGTCAACAAAAGATGCTGTTTGTGACCTTTGAAGCATGAAAATCTAATTTTTTCAAGTCTTGAGAGAAGTATGAGAACTCTGATAAAACATTCATCTAGATTTAAGAGTTTAAGTGATAGGAATTCATATGAAAAATAATTTATCTGGGTTTGTTCTTGCCTTTTCTCTCTATCATATTTTAGAGTGGAGTTCATGGTTGACTTACACCAACACAAAACCATGCTACCAAAAGGAAAAGTCTCACCTCTCCTGTCCTCAGTTACATATTTCTACTGGAAAGGGCAATGTTGCATTTCAGTGAGGCATGACTTGAGTAGTTTAAGATATTTACAGAACCATTGTCTTAGATAAAATGAGAGCAGCTTAATCTGATATAGACTAACACAGATTTTGCTGAGGAAAGTTACAGCTGTGCAGCTGAAGGTCTAATACAGTATATCTCTCTAGGTTCAGCTCCTAGATCTGAAAGAGCAACACCTATCACGAGTACTCATTTGAATTTACTTGCTTTCCAACAGTATTCAAATAATCAACTCTGCTGGCATGAACACTTGAAGAAAGCTAAAGTTGCTTATGTCAGCTTTTTTGGAAGCATGATTTAAATTTGGCCTTCCAAGAATTTTGGCTGAAACATTTATCTAATTAGAGAGAGAGAAAATTGACAGGTAGTATTACATCAGAATCCTGAAGCAACCATAGTGGAGAATCAAACACAGTCATGCTTTCGGCTGACATGTGAACCCTTTCTGAATTAACTTCCTACTTACCTGAAAAAAAAGAAGAGTTAAATTAGTACCTATTTATGTATTGGTTACTTAGGCTACCAATAGCTTTTCTCATACATGGTTACATGCGACCAGAACCCATTATGTTAATTTCCTCTTAAGAAGATTGGATCTTTTCATTTTCTTTTTAACTATTAACCTACAAAGTCTGAAGCTGAATCAGGTTATGTTTCAAATTAATTGGGAGTTAACTGGCAACATTAAATAGTATATTTTTGCAAACCTCTGCATCGACAGGAGGCTTCAAATGTTTGTTCAATAGTTGAACAGGTGAGAGAGAGACACGAACTAAACACACCAATAGAACATGTCCTAGTCAGCATCAGAGTATGATAATAATGTAAAATCCCCTTGGAAATACAGAATTTACCGCAAGTATTAGGAAATCAAACTCACAACAGAGAGAATGTCTTTGAGCTTCAATTGTGGCTCTGTTGAGAAATGAGTCTAAAAGTTGCACAGCTTCCTGTTTATTATCTTTCAGAAACTTCCAGGTCTGATTCACTCAGTTATATGAAAAATACTTTTCTCAGTTGTCAGCCCTGCAAGACTGACCTTATATAAGAGTCAAAGCATGGACAACTTCTGATGAGTGCAGCTATGAATGCAGCACTGAAAAATCACAGTTGGGAATCCCCACTACTCCCCTTTCATGACACAAATTACTCCATAATCTGTCCATCGTGAAGACTTATACACCAAATTCATAATGCAGAAAGAACAAAAGTACTTGAATAAGATGAAACTAGACATGAGTCAAGTAAAAATAAAGAGTAAGAAATGCTCTAATAGGCATTTATCATCCTATAAAAGCAGAGAGACTGTAATTCTGATTACACTAAAGTTACCTCTTTTGGTTATGAAGAGAGGGATGCATTTTTTACAACATAACTAACTTGCAGAACTCCTAAGTGATTCGACAAACCAAGAGTTTCATTTGTTTAATGGCTCAGATATTTGGATAATGAAATTAAAGAGGGTCTTTACAATAAGAGAAAAGTACTCATTAACCCACTGCTTCATGCCATAAATCACAAGCTTGGATGAGGCCAGGGCTGTGCAGACATTCCCCCAGTAGACAGCTAACTTACAGAAGTTTCTGACATTGGCAACTATAAGAGCAGTGAAAGCCACACTCTTCTCAGCTACATTTACAGTGTTGGTGTTTCCTCACATTCTCTACTTAGCTGAGGTGTGCAGCTTCCCTGCCAACACAGGCTATGATACAGAAAAACCAAGGAGGGACACAGCCCTCCATCTGCACCCTGTTGGTTATCTGCAAACCAGCATGGCACACAGGCAGATCTTTAACACTCGTGTGGCCTCAGGGGCTCAAATCAGAATAAAAGTTATGAAACTGCTATAGAAGTAAGTTATAAAGTATCGTGAGCATCTTGAAAGGAAATAAATTCTATTTCGCAGCAGGTACATTCAGAGTATTAGCCACATTTTCAGAGCTAAGAATCAACCAACCCTTTTAGAGAACGCAATACATCTTTGATTGAAACTGTATTACATTCAAAAATATTAGAAACATATTTACAAAGTTGCGGTCATTGTAAAAGTCTCAAAAATGCCTTATTTCTACTTATGTTTGCTGGCATGGTTCTGATCCTTGTCAGCCAAAACAGAAATGCGCTGTGATTTAAGCTTTCAACTGCTGAGATCCAGCCAATGGCCCAGCTAACCGGGACTCTGGCTCCTCAGTTTATTCTCGTTCATGTCACAGCTGTACCGAGGGGCTCCTGAGTGCTCCGTCTGACCCCTGACTTGGCCGGGAGCTGCAGAGCAGTGGGACCCACGGAGACTGCACTTTCCTGGCAAGTGGTGGGGCTGGGCCTGGGGCTCTCCCTCGCTCTGCTGCCTTTCTCCCCACACCAGCAGTTCACAGCAGCCCAGCATCCCCAAGGCACACTGACACCCAAAATGCTGGAGGTTGCTACTACTCCGTGCAGGTCCTCTGATACAAAACACCAATCAACCCTCACCAGCCTTTGCAAGCCCAAAACAGATTAATAACTGAAAGAACAGGGGGATTCTGCATTTTCTTTGCATGTTTTACAGTATTCATTTCAGGTCACGGTTTTATGTAGACGACTGAATAACCTGGTGTCCATAGTTATTTAAAACAGGAACGAAACTTTCTAAAGCGCCTTTGGAAAATTAATTTAAGAAAAAAAACTTCATTGGCTATCTTATAATATATAGGCTATATTTTAAGATTTTTCTCTAGTAACTCTTGCTGTAAATTGTTAATGTTAAAGACACTGAATTAAGAAATGAATATAATAGAAATAAATTTTTAAAATTTTTTCTACTTCAGTTCTTCTTCCCAAAACATTTTATGTTCTAAGGTATTGAACATTTGTTCAAAATTGCAAACTGGACAGTGTAGTGCCCCTTTCAGATTCCACTTTTATAACCCACAGAATCTTTGTGCTTAATCTTTTGTTAGACCCTAAAGTTCTTTGATGCATGCAAGTTATTTTCTAGTGATTGCCACAACATGAAAAGGGTGTTAATCCTCTGCTAATTAACAACTTGTTGAGGTCAATGGGGGTCAGCACTTTACATTTTTTGATTTAGTGAATTTTTGCTTCATTGGAACTTCTTGTTCCCATCAATTCAGCTATTCCATAATTTTTTTCTTGGTGTATTTTGTTTCACATCAGTGATAGCATCCTCTTGTTCTTAGCCCACTAAGGACATACTAAAAGATTTTGGTTTGACATAGGATTCAATTTGCTTGTAGTTTTTGAGTAGCCATACTACCTACTCTACAACGACTTTGATTCCAATGCCTATTGCTCCATGCAGCTTAGGTGTTTTGTCTAGTCAGGAAATGGAATATTTCCACTGCTTTTGATAATCATAATACATATTTCATTGCATACGGCACTCCTCAATAAAAAAAAAATTCTACAAAATCATTAACAGATTATAAAAGGTATAAAAAAATGTTTTCCTATGAGTAGAAAACAATAATTTGAAGAAGGTGTCTTGTCACTTATTCATCCAGTACATAATATTTATATAAATATTTCCTCATTACCTTATGAAACTACAAACCATCTCAACTCCAGAAAATTTTAATTTTTTTCACCATTGCCTTCACTGAGTGCAATGTCTTACATGGTTGAAATTCTATTAATCAGATTAAGAACAGATTTGTTTCTTTTTTCGCCAGATATCAAGAATAGGAAAAAATTGTAGCTTTAATGAAATGATACACACCAAAAACATTCTTATCTAAGCAATGTTAACAAACTCCAACTTATTTTTTCATAGCATGTCAATGAATCATGCTTATTTTCTAAATGACTATGTAACAACACTTCACAGCACTGGTGAAACATAACTATGCTTGCCCTTGCCTTTGCAATTTGAAGAAAAGTAGATAGCAAGACAGGAGATGCTTTTGCATTCAGCTCCCATTCAGTTCCCACAAACTGGAAAAGGAGCATGAGAAAAGACATCATAGAAACAGATTAATAATACTTGATCTGATTGGGAGAGACTATGAATGAGATCAGAAAAAAATCAGAACAGTTCATATCCCTATAGTAATGAAGAATCAGGTCTAGCCTTTAATGTTTCTAGTGAGTTCCGTGATTTTATCACACATTGCATGAAAAAGCACTTCCTTTCCTAACAAAAGAACTAGATATTTCCATCTTCAGATGAGGTTGAAGACTTCTCTCATCCCTTGTAAGAGAGACAAGGAACACAGGCATTCCCAATCCCTCTCCTTTACAAGCTTCAGCATTTTGCAATTTTTTTCCGTTGTGATCCATTTTAATTCTTCTGCTTTCTTAAATAATCAATCCTACTCTTTGCAGTCTCCTTTACCCAAACTACCTGCATTTACTTGACTGTTTTCATCACTATTTGAACACCCATATTTCTAAAATACCCTAACAAGGATGAGGAAATTCTTTTTGGAAAACACTGTTTCTTAATCTAGCTTAAAAACACAAGAAACTGCTTAGAAAGAAAAAGAAGCCAGCACAGCCCCATCGCTGTCACTCGTAATTATAATTCCTTCAAAAATTCTTTTAAAAAAATACAAAACCATCTAAAACTGAAATGCAGACTTAGCCACACGCCTGTGCAGACACTGTGACTAATTACTTGTTACGTAAACAGTGTCTCACAGACAGCACTGTATAGATGATAGACCATTAAGACAGTTTACAAAGGGAAGTGAGTGATCTTACCCTTTTGAATCTTGATTAAAGGAAAAAAAAAGTATAAATTGCTTGGTTTGAAATGATTTTGTTATCTGAACTCGGTAAAATCTTAGCACAACAGAGGTGATTCATGATCCAGGATATGCCTATTGTTTTTTTTAATAAACGAAATACCTCCAGGGTGCTGAAGTTCTGCTGCTCTTACTCAGCCATTTGAATGATGTGAGGATGAAGGTTTCCCTGAGGTACCCTTACTGAGTGCACACCTTCGGCTCCTATTATAACAAGGCACTGATTATCTCCATAATTATTTTTGAATGGTTATTTGGACTGTTGAGAAGAAGCAACTTCTGACATTCCATTTACGCAGATATAGGTTAAACTGAAAACAGCTGAAGAAAGAACACTTGTCTGTCTTTTCAGTGTTCTCTTTCCAGAACTCTGTTAAAGACTTTCACTTTTATTAAATTATTAACATCACGTTTTATTAATTCTCCTATTCATTTGTAGTAATAGATTTTCATGCAGATAAACTAATAATTTACTTGATAGTCGATTCTTTCCTTTGCCTATTAACCAAGTTAGGAATTCCAGTGTAAATATTGGCATAGTAACAGTGCTGTAATTTCAGCGTTTGAAGAAGTTTCATTACTTGAGGAATTGAAGTATTTAGATAAAGTTAAATTAGGCCACAAGAAAATACATTTTTTTTAAAAAAGATGATGACCTAAATGGTGAATTGTGACAGCAGCCAAGTAAATAACTTAACAAGAAAAAGCTTTGCAGAATATTGATTTAATGCATCACTTAAGCAACAGAATATTTCAAACCCGCATTATCCATGCTCTATTTCCCTGTACCTTGGACAGTTTATCTATTCACCTCTCTCAAAGGAACAAGCACATATTTCTACATGAATTGTCTATGATGCACACTTTCTAACAGTATGATAAAATTAATCTTTGGTATAATTCTACTTTTGTGGAAGATACTAATCTATAGAAATTTTAGCATACTGGAATTAAAAAGCTACAGAAATTTAACTGAGATATCATATACATTAATTATCATCTTTACTCTGTGAAAATGTGTCACCGCAAAATAAGAATGTTCACTGTGTCAAAGGACTATAACTGGCATTTCAACTTCATTGTGCAGTTTCTAAAAAAGCACTGAAAGAATGCCAAAATTACACTGATTTTCAATTATGGCTTGAAATGTTACATTCAGGACACAGACTGTAAAGGTAGTGCTGTCTCACAAGAGGAGGGATAAAAACAGGAAAAAGTACTCATTTTTGTTGTTTTTTTTTTTTTTTAAATAAATGAGTGAAAGAATCTGGGCTTGTTTGTGGTTTTGTTTTTGGTTTTGTGGGGTTTTTTGTTGTTGTTGTTTGGTTTTGGTTTTTTTATAGCAGTCTATTACCCAAAGTAAAATCTGGTGCTGTAAAGATTATATCAGCCAAAATTAGCCTTTATCAGTGTTATGCCATTTAAAATGCATGAATGACAGCTTAATGGCTAGAGAGGCATCTGATCTGAATTCTCTGATTTCCTCTCTGTGGCTACAGAGCTGGAGCTACTGCTGCCTGACTCCATGTCACCCAGCTGCCACGTCAGGTTCTGCACGTAGACAGGACTGTTTTCCCAGCATATGCTTAAATCCTTCCACTAAAGTCCTACATGAATGATGAATATTATGAATGAGGCCTTTTGCTACATGCCTGTCCTGAGGAAGCATTTAAACCACCCTTTGTCCAATGGTTTTGGTTTTCCATGATTAAGCACTCAATTTTATGGAAAATGGGCTAAGCAGATAGAGTTACTCAGCAGGTGGTACAGGAATTGCACAGGGTAACAGAAGCCCGAAGGAAACGATGATTTTCATGGCATTTTGCAAAAACATAAACAGTTTGTCCCCAGAACAGGGTTTGAATCACTATTCATAACATCTTCAGTAATTTCCATCATTGTTACCTGGTCTTAAATATATCTCACCAGAGACCAGCAAAGGGGGTAAATTCAGTACTAACAAAACGAACCACAGCTAAACTCATTTTTAACAACACCCATTTCACCAGCAGAAAAACTATTTTAATTTTGCAGGTCTGACTGATTTTCCTCCCTCTATTCTGTGGTAAAAAGCTCCCAATCTATTTGTAGTCTACCCTTTGTAATATCTGCAAAGCAGATTTAAGGAATTACAGAAGTTACCTCCTGGCCAGTTTTATTTATCTTTTACAGCTAAAGGATGCTCTAAGAGCATCATTGGAGCCTATTTGACCACCCTTAGTGATCTCTCCAGCTGAGCAAGGCAGGGAATAAGAGTCATCTGTTCACCTCATGTTGATTTGTCATTTGACATCTGTGTCAGAACAACGCCCTGTAAGAGCAGACACTTTGATGCCACTGCAGCTTTATCTCTGTCAGAACTAGAGCTGGGTGGATTATTTACTGTGAATAATTTATTCAGCAGATTTCACCCTTTCTTCAGTTTAAGAGGTCTCTATACATGTCCTAATTAAGAGAGATAATTGGCTTAATACTAAAGCACTTCATTCTAACTTGTTCCCTTTGTCCAGAGGTGTCCTGAATAAAGCCAGGGGTGAAATCCTAGTGCCACTTAAGACACTGAAACTTACTCTCCTCCTTGATTTCACTAAGGTCAGGATCTCAGTCAAGGTCCCTCAACCAAAAAACCTCCAGTTTAGATTGTAGTATGTCACAAATGAGGTTCATAACTAAACAGTGGGAAGGAACAAAAGAAACAAACTGAGGGACACAGTAATAGGCTATTTAGATATGTCATGATGGCTCTCTGAAAAAAACAACCACCACCTATGATAGAGATTACTTGAAGTAAGAGAACGTTTAAGAGGGTTCAGGGCAGGATTTTATTCCCCTACATCGATCAGACAAATATGTGAACAGACTTTGGTGACTGCAGTTTGAACAAGTGCAGTTTGCATTGACTTCTCCCCTCTGCTCCCCCCCTGCCCCTTTCCTCCCCTCTGCCTACACCTTGTTCTTTAACCAAGATCAAAACCATCTTGGTAAAGGAATTCTTTGGTCTTTAATGCATAAGAAATTCATTCATCAATATCAAATATATAATGCAATATATAATTAAAGATAAAATGTCCTTACTAAAGTAGCAGTTCTATTCTACGATACAATAATCTATTTCTGAAAGCATCTCTAACCTCCATGCACCTAGCAAGGATCAGTGCCTGAAGGCAGTATTGAACTAAATTCTCTGAAATGTCTAGTGTTTTGCTAACAATTTCAAACCCCTCTGTTCCTCAACATTCAGTCACCAAACTATTCTGCTTAAATTATTAAATCCTTTTAATTTAAATTTTCATAAGCTACCAGAGGAAAAATGCACATCCTTAAAATAACAGGTCTGGCTCCTTGCAATGAAAACTATGGCATTAGTATTGCTTTCATGAAGTATTAACTTCCCTTAAGAAAAGAATAAAATAAATTATTTCATCAAGGACAGAAATGTGGAGGGCAGATGGTTTAAAAACAAATCCTTTTGAAATTATCTTGGTTTAGGACCACCCAAAATTGGAACACAAATGATGAACTACCTACTATCTTAATGCCTGAAAGACTGATATATCAGGCAAGAATAGTGAATCAAAAGATGGGAGATCTCTTTAGATCAAAATTATTGAAAAAGAAAAATAATCTCCAAGATTT
Source organism: Eurystomus gularis (assembly GCA_013400335.1). Classification (NCBI taxonomy): domain Eukaryota; kingdom Metazoa; phylum Chordata; class Aves; order Coraciiformes; family Coraciidae; genus Eurystomus; species Eurystomus gularis. Next base: position 77,785 of record VZZY01016536.1, read on the forward strand.
ATTATATTGGTCTGCAAATAATACATTGCTTTGAAAAAATTATATTTTAAATTTAATAGATTTTTACTGAAAAAGGAATTATAACTCCTAATGACTTGTCTCCTTGGGATGCTTTAATCTCACCATTAATACTGCGCTGCTGTTGCGAACAGTGCTGTAGGGGAGGGACAATGGAGGGAATGCTTCATTCAGTTTTGTTACATACAGTGCGACACACTTAACTCTTTGTCTATTTTCTCTGTGAAAAGAGAGATTATTTATCCCAGGGAATGATATATTAAAAACAAACAAACAAACAAACAGATTTAGACCACATAAGACTTTTTGATCAAACGACTTCTACATTTAATATGGGATACTAAATACTGAATTGCAGAAAATTTTAATATATTTCAGATTTTTAAACCAATAGAATATCGTAGAGCACCAGTTGCAGACTTCTGACTTCTACAAGAAAATGGCATTTTGATGGATAATTTACAAAATATATATATTTGTATATTATGATGGGTTAACTGGTGATGAAAGAACTTCTCTGAAACCAGAAAAAGCTACGTAACCTTGTCTAAGGGAAATAGCCTTGTTATGGTCACCAAGTCAAACTGCCCCTAAAAATTCCTTCAATTTTTTTTGGTGAAAATTGTACCAGCAAAGTTTCAGGCCTGTGCATTTTAGGCAAAATAATTTGTTTGCATTGAAAGGAGCTACGGGAACAAGTGACAAAAGAAAAGTGATAAAAATGACAGGATTCAACAAAAATTGAGGAAATCACCTGTGGAAAATAACGCATAATTAAAAAGAAATCACCAGACTTTCTCCAATATGCAGATGTAATATAAATATCATTTAAGTATCTTTCATTTCAATGGTACCTTAATGGCTACAAGGCATTTTATATATTTTAAGCCTGAGGCATATCATCTTAAAAGCATGGTTGCTTCTAGCTTTGTTGATCAAATCTTTCTGGACATCATAATTCTACGGCACTCTAACTATAGCCAAGCTTTAAAACATTTGTATCACTCAATTTCATCTGAACAATATTGCAGTTACCAACCCACTGTTTACATAATGTTTTGCTTTATCTAGAAATTTTCTCTTCCAAATACTGTTGCTAACAGATAATTTTAATTTTCCTTTGTTTGAACTTGTACAAATTTTAGAATCAATTAGCTGAAAATCCTGGATTTTTTTCCTAATGTTATCAGTTTATCTGAATGACATCTGAATTCCTCACCAACAGTCCTGTAACCAAAATAAGGTTTATAAATATGAAACAACTAATAGTTCAAAGTATGCACGGATTTCAGTACGTATAGGTCAAGAATCTACTGAGTCTGAGATTGTTTTTGTAGTGGTTAAATTGCAGCCAAATTATCTAAATAGGAAGAAGGCCTGCAGAGAAAACAGGAATAAGTTCTTTTGACTTTCAGTAGTAAAGGGATACTAGCTTCCTCTCTGCCAGCTGAAAATCTTCCCAGTATCTCATGTGGTTCATTCACTTTATCTACATAAACAGTTAGAGGAGGTAGAGGAATGAGAAGACTTGGTTGGAAAAAAAACAACAACAAAACCACAAACAAAACAAAACAAAACATAAACCCAAAAAAGCCCCAGAAAATCAGTTATAGTATTAACAGCTTTGCTGGTGATTTTTCTTAATGTAAATGGTAGTTACTGCAACCTGGCCAGCTGGTCTGTGTACAGCACAGATGACATCTTCAGACAGCATTTCTACTCACTTCACCCCTCCTGGTGCAGGAGATGAGAACAAATCTTCCTTCACAGCTCTCCTATATTAGATGCATGAGAAAAACTCCTCGTGTTAGTTTAGGGCTGTTCTTAACTAGGATAATAAAACTACTTCCAGAATATGTGCACACACTGCAAGTGATGTGCATGTTTTCAGGCTCTGGTAATTCCTCTCCGTGAAATCACTTTTGGGTGCCCTTTGTCCACTTCTCTGCCCTCAAAAAGATTTTCACTGACTTTGCTTCTTCTCTACCTTTTTCCACATTCTCCTGGGTTTTTTGACTGATTTCTTCTGTTCTTTTGCATTGCTAACATCGAGTCACTAGCAGTGACTAATATAAGATTTAAACTTTAGCAGATACCACCTACTGCTGAATTATAAAAAGCAAAGGTATATAGAACAGCAAAAATTCTCTGGTGAAGCTGCAAGCAAATGCATAGACTATATGGTAAAGTTCGATTATTTTTCACAGAAACAGTAATGGATCCTTAAAAGTGCTGGGCAACATGAAATCTACATCATACACACATTAGAATTGCACTTGATTTTCTAAGGAAACAGTTAAAATATTTTCAGAAGCATCCATTTATACAATACAACACATTAACATGCAAACTGCATAAGTGCCTTTATTCTAAACGTTTCTGAAAAATTTATATGAATTTTTTATTTCTGCCTTTCTAAATGTAGCACACATTGTTAAAACGAAGCCAAGGGGCAAATCTCCTCCTCCCCTCAAATAGTTATTGAGCTTAGATTTACACAAGAGAAAAATCACCAGCTGTTTTGTAAAGTTGTTTTGGAATGCACCCCACACAAGAGGACGAAGGCCATCCTTTTTCCTCCTCACACCATATGCTCTCTAATAATTCCAAACAATTAAAAAAACCCCTATTTTGGTGACCTATCGTTTCTAACTTACTTCAGTCATCTCTTTTCTTTCCTAGAGTTCCTGGCCAGGGAACAGTGAAAATTCTTAGGAATAGGACCTCTATTAGGCAGCAGTTAAGTATCTTTACCAGTCTTTGCTAGATCAGGGAAAAAAACCCAAATCCGCAAAAACCCCCAACCCAAACCCAGAAATAAAAATCTCTTCTGTCAATTGATGTAGTCACAGAGGACGACACAGCAGTAACTTTATGGTCTCCAGACCCTGACAGTCCTGTTCATACAGCAATATCTTGTCTCACGCCTTAAGTGTCATCACAATGACAGAATTTTTAAAGTAATGTTTTTTTCCAAACCATGGTAATTTTTTGATGCTCTCATTCTTTGTCTCTTACAGTTATTAATTCTTCTCTAGCAGCCAATGACGGAGAAAGAAGCAGTGTTTTCAAGGAGACTGAACATGATGTAGTCTAAGTCTTAATTTTATTTCTTTTTCAATGGAGATGATATGGAAAATAAGATGCCCATCTAAATACATGAGTAAATGTAAAGATGCACTTACTTCTCTCTCTGCGGGCAGCAGTGATGATAAATATTAATTTGGTCTCCAAAATACTATAAGAGTCACAAAAATGTCTGACTGTATCACCTAAGTCTTTGATTTATGGCTCAAGAAGTGCAGGTAAATAATCATTGCTCCAGATTCCCTAAATTTTCCTGAAATTCATTCATTATTTGTTTGAGGAAAGAGCTAAATACTGTATGGATTCAGATGTTTATTCTCTCTCTTTAAATTGGTTTTCAGCATTTTAAAACAGAAACTGTTGTTTGTGAAAAAGAAGTATTAAAGACAAGATCATGTACTAGTCTTAAAACCATGGAGTTTACTGCTCTCTGGAGTAAGGTTTCTTTTATTAGTATTTCTTCCCACTTTAATTGAATTAAACAACAACAACAAAAAGTAACCAAAATTATGAAGACCACCAGTGCTGCGAAAAAAAGAAAATGTCTCCCAGGGTTTCAGTTCTCTCCCCTCAGCGTTCTGGAGTCCAGATGTGGAAAGCCCAGTGGAGCTTAAAACATTTTTGGAGGGAGGAGAGAAAGTTTCGATGCTAGTGCTATAGCCTTATTTTAGCCAAACCAGATAATTACCTTTCTTCATGAAGATCAAAGAACCAAACAACAACAACAAAACCAAACCTTACCTTTTATACAACTAAACATGATTTTCAAGTGAGCCTGCTAAAGAAAAAGAAATGCTCTGCCACTTCTTAGCACTTACAAGCAAAGGCCTTACAACGCTGCCTTCTTAACTCAGAGTAGAACGTATAGAGTATTTATCTTCTCTGAAATCCTATTATTTTTAAGGTATATTTTTTTCCTGCTCACATATTGAGCAAACACATATTGATTTGATACAGCAATAGCAAATCAGAGGTTACAGAGGAATGTCCCCATATCTTACCAAGCTACACCTGGAATATGGTGTTCAGCTAAGTGATGACAAGGGTGGTCGGTGAGGTGATGATAAAAGTCTATAAATAGCTCAAGAGGCTGAACTCTAAAGAGGGAGAAGCATTATTTTGAGGCAGTCTGAACAAGCTTGACTGGTAGAAACAAAAAGATGCCCTGACACCCAGAGCCAGGCATGAGTTGCTGAATAGGAGCTTGTATGTAGCACAAATGCCAGCAGTGCGGTCTGTCTGTGCTTGGCGTTGCATACACCACAGCGATAGAATGAATTTACTATTCCAGAATAATTATTCTGGTAAATTTCCAAGTATAGTTAAGCCTTTCAACTGCTAAATTAGGCCCTAAGTTCAACAGTCTACCAACAGAAGCCACATGTTGAGAGTATTTAGAACAACACTATACAAAGCCCTGGAAACAGAAGAGGAAATAAACCTGTCCAGAGAAGAGGACGGACACAAATCCTGACAAATCTGCCATATCTCTACTTTCTGTGGTTCTAGAAAAACATGCATGTGGGATTTAGGAAAGGTCTTTTTAATAAGGGTTAATTGGAGAAGTATGTCACACATGACTGAGTACCGTTTCAAATTACTGCTCACGCCAGCATAACTAAATCAGGCAAATGACAGAACACCAAAATAGGGAATAGTCAATCCTCTTCCCTCCTATTTAGTCTTCATAGTTTCATTTTTCTCAAAATGACCAAATAAGAGCAATTATAGATTTTATGGTATCTGTTGCTTCTTTCAAAATATTATTATGACCACATCGTAATATTCACCAGAGATCCAGTAGTTCTGTAAAATCTATTTTTTGTTGTCACTCAAATTATTAGTCTATGCTTTGGAACTGCTGGATTCATTTGTCTAGCTTACATGATGCAAAAGCTCAAGTTAGGTGATCCTGATATAGCCCTTTATAAGCTTCAAAAAAAAAAAAAAATCTAGAAAAGAGAAAATAACCACACTCCAGCCAGCCAGAACAGAATTCTTCCTGTAAAAATCATTGTACGGTCTGTAACAGTGCATTACTCTAAAAGTCAAGTCCCTGCCCCTGAAGAAAGTCACTTCAGTTTCTCTGTGCTGCCCAAGTTAACTGCAAGCATTTCCTGACACACAGAAGGCAGGCAGAAAAAGGAAAAACGTCGACTTGAGAAAAGCACAGCTTCCAATCCCCACCCACCAGCTTCAGTCAAAGGGATGACTTCAGTCCCTTTTCTTAACTAATCCTGTCACTGTAAAATCCTACAGTCATTCTTCCACACATAAAGGGAAAACGGACTCACTAGGAGGACCTAGACTCTTTCAGCTTGAACTGTTAACCAATGGTGGAAATGCAAGAATGCTGAAGTTGTGCCTTCAGAGCCAATAGAGTGGATTTGTGTGTCCCACATGACTGTGTTTCCCCTGTCTTTCACATGGGCAGTATTTAGTTCAATTCAGAACTGCAGATAGTATAGCGTGCAGAGCAGCAATGGGATGTCTGCGCACAAGTGGCTGACTTCCAGGCGACTTCAGGAAGCACATTTATACATTTCTTCTGAATTAAATTGGGATTCTGCACCCTTGACATCCTCTGACCCTCCTTATCTCTGCAGAAGGAGACAGCGACCTGCACAGCACAACAAAACTGTGAGTACGGGGTCTATTTATTTTTATTTTCACCCAGAAAAGCAAATATCTTAAAATTGTCAAAATGCTACGTGCACAAAACCAATGGTTACTTTTTCTGAGATGAACAAGTATCTGAAGTGCTATTCAAATTCAGGAATATTTCTTGCCCGCTTCAATAAAAGAAAATTAAAAAGAAAAGGAAAAAAAAGAGAGAGAGTGTTATCCTCCAGGGCAGTGCCTGCATGCACACTGCATGCCACGCTGCTTCCTGACATAGCCAGCGTGCTGCTTTGTTCATAAAGAAAAACAAAGACAAAAAGCCCTACACACGTATGTTGTTCACTTTTATTTGTACTCTGTGTCTAATCAGGCTTGATCTGTCCCCAAGGGGAAAAAATAAAGGCAAACTTTAACTCCGCCAGCAAGGGCAGCCCAGACTTTCCAGACATCTGACAGTTATTATAATTAGCTATGAAAGACAGCAAAGACACTTTGGGGCAAATAGCTCTTACATTCCGAACAATGAAGTCGAGCAAGGTTCCCATCCCACCCCTTCCACGGGGGGAGGGGGAGAGGCGAGCCAGTCGGGGGAAGTGTTAGAGAAGGGTTATGGCTGGACTGAAAAAACACAGCTAGCATAATATCTGGACTCACTCAGCACAAGGAGACTTTTTAATAAGCAACTTTACCTCTAGATTGCGGCTTGCATTCAGTCAGATTCCTAATGGGGTGGGAAAGGGTGTGGGGCTTTTTGCAGCATAACGTCAGAAGGTTGGGGTGGAGGGGGCAGTGGGGACGAAGGGGGCAGAAAGAAGAGAATATCTGTAGCAAGAGACATTGCAATTGCTTCCCAGAGCTTTGCTGGTCAGATCTCCTTAAGCCCAAGTTGCTTTCTGGGCAAGATTTATGAGAGTTCTCAAACAGAAGCAACAGACAAAGCAGAGCTTTTTTTTTTTCCTCTTCTTCTCCGGAAAAGAAAATGAAGCCAAATGGATAACTGTATAATAAGAAGCACTGATTTGTATTTTTGTTCTCCGCCTTCCCCCC
>VZZY01016555.1:3249-19769 GCA_013400335.1 Eurystomus gularis
TTTTTTTTTTTTTTTCTTGTGGGGAGTAGCAGCAGAGGTAGGGAGATGGGGAGCAAAACCAAGCAAAATGAATACTCCACAAAACAGACTGAGAAGGCAAGCTCTTCCATGAAACTGTCAGATCTTGAAAAGAGGCCTAGCTCAGGTCAAACATCAATTAAAAGCAAGTTAGTGACATAGAAGAGGGTGAGATTTCAACCTACATAAAAAAATCACAAAATACTCTTTTAGCTACTAATCCTAAACTGTTTGATGGGCATTTCTATACAAGTTTCTTCAAAGACTCTAGCAGTAGATATAAATATTCTGCCCAGTGCAAGTGACACAGTTATATCACGTATTTTCTAAAACAGCTACCAATGGAAACTGGATGTAGTCAAAGTTTTTTAGAGCAGATCCTCAGTGTACTCAAATATCGTTCTTCTTTTTACCTTATTATGTATTTATCATGTAGTACTTCAGCATTTTACACACACCAGTGAATTTGTCAGATGTATCTGAAGTGCCCCTTAAGAAAGCTATCCTTTTAAAACCAAAAATTCTAGGATTTTTTTCTATTTGGTTTGTTCTGCTTTGTTTTGTTTAACACTTACTGATTAAAAATGCAGTTAACCTACTTCATTGTGAAGTCTCACACAGAATTGCGGTGTAGACTGGAAGGGAAAATTGCTAGTGTAGGGACATATTGTGAGCAATGGGAAACTGGAAGTAATGTGAGGTATGAAAATATCCTCAACCAGTACAGCTACAGGACATAGTTTGTCATGAAACCACAGCCCCATTTGCTGGGCTTGGCCTAATTGAAGGACCAAAGCAATTCAGAGTCTCTTGCAGATTTGCTCAACCATCAGTCTTTCATAACCACCTTACATGCAAAATTCCTGCCTTTACTCTAGCTAAGGCAGACAGTGCCACAGCCTTTCTGTGGACTGCAAAGACTGGAGGAAGCTATTCTATATCCTAACTATACTTTGTAGAACGAACACAATTCCTACTCTCCATCTGCTGTGTTCATCTAACTATATTCTGGCTTTCTCAAGGTCACAAAGCTGAACAAAGCATTTTCAACCACTCTGTGAAAGGGAAGTATTCCACCACTGGGACTTTTCTAGATTTGGGTTAATTTGCTTCTGAGACCATCACAAATACACTTTCCCATTCAGTTTTCCCAAGTGTAAGATATTTATAATCTTAGCATTTGTACCTTAGGGAGAAACACTGTGAAGTTTTGCAGCCAAGCCATTAGGCTATATATCTGAAGTGTATGGTACCTCACACTGAACCAAAAGGTAAGGGATCTGAATGATCGGAGAGCTGAGAGACAGAAGGTGCAATGATATATTTGAGCACCAGGGATCAAATGCCTGACAGCAATAAGGCAAAGAATTGGAAACAAGTTTCCCTGTGGGTCCTGGCATTTTCCGGACATAAAGGTGACACATATTCAGCCTAGGCTTGGGAGTATGGATTTATATAGTGCAGACAAACACATCTGCTGCATGGGTAGTCCTCTAGCTTTGGATTAAACGTTGGGAGGGAGAGAGAAGGAAAGACAGAAATTTGTTGTTCCCAGATGGTTCTTTTAATGAAAGATTATTTTGCCACTGGAGAATAAGGAGAGTTAGAAAAGCTCTCAAACTTGTACTAAAACCTAACTTCACCCAGGTAGTCTTTATGTGAGTTGGAAAAAACCCTACATACAAAGGATGTCAATGAAAGTTGTTTAAAAGTTGTTTAATTCAGTCTCCTACTGCCCATTCTGTCTGCTGGGAAGGTCCCCTCTATCAGGGCTTTTGGATAATACATTGATTGTCTGAGTCACAGAAAACAATAATTCCCTTCTCATCCTTAGGAGGTTGTCTTTTTGTGCCTTGCACCACTCTTCTCTCAGTAGCTTCTCTGTCTGGGCTGCAAGCTCCTAGTTGATTCTATGACTCTTTCTTTACTATTTACCAAAACAGAAAGCCACAGCCTTCTGTGGGGGCAGGCCATGTAACTGTCTCCCCTCCTTCCATCTGACCCACTCATTCTTTCTTTGAACAAAATAAAATGTATCCCTAAGAACTAACTTATAAAGTGGATCAAGTAGGTTTGAGGTAAACAGCCTCAACAGCCTTCAATGTGCAGTTATTTCCTGCTGTATCCTCTATCAACGGTAATAATAGACATGAATCTGAAGAAAACATCTGCACAAGAACACCTCCATAAATTGTACAAAGTAAAACACACTTAGTGATAGCCTTTCTCTATCTACTGAATGCATTAAGCCAAAAGTCCTCAGGCTTCAGGAAAGTTTGCATTTGTAGATGAACTTTATGGCTTATATCCAGCTCTGATTAGCAGCCAGATATACTGTGTTGGCCCCTCACAGATGATATGTTGCAAAACTGTCATTGAAATACTGCTTCTTCCTCACTTTCTCCAAGTATTTTTGGTTCAGTCTTTGTATGTCATCACAGCTGGCCACTTTCTTTATAGTTTTGGAGGCAGATATACCTTGGAGGCAGATGTACATTCAGATTGCTTGGCAGCAGAGGGTGTATTGCTGGAGCCAGGAGAAAAAGATTAGAAGGTGAGATAAGCATATGTTTTTATCTCTCAAATAAAGATTGGCTTCTGTAGTACCCTAACTATGGAACTTTGAAGCCTCCAAAGGGCCTTGGAGCTATGAATTTATAGGAAAGGGAGCCTTCTTTTTTTCCTCAAGTTAAAATATCAGGTACTTTCTACCATTTTTAATACTTACAAATCAAACAGATATATGAAACTTTTTTTTTATCACTCAATACAAAGATCACTTGGGACATGTTACAAATGGGAATTTTGATCAACAGTTATTGATAAATAATAGAGAAAGTGGTTAGAAGTCCTAGAGAGTATGTAGCAACTGTGTAGAAAGATTCTAGAGAGCATGTAGGAATAGTACAGGCATTATTTCACAAACATCTTGAGTGACTTTGGAACAGTAGCAGACTGACATTAGTGCTCTACTGAGGTCAACATGTGATTTTCCCTTAATTACAATAGAGTGAAGAATGAAACATTAATCTTGCAACAATTCATAGAATCATAGAACCTTTCTGGTTGGAAGAGACCTTCAAGATCATCAAGTCCAGTCATTAACCCAGCACTGCCAGGTCACCACTAAACCACGTCCCTCAGTGACACACCTATACACCTTTTAAATACTCCAGGGATGGTGACCCCACCACTTCCCTAGGCAGCCTGTTCCAGTGTTTTACAGTCCATTCTGTGAAGAATTTTTTCCTAATATCCAATCTAAACTTCCCCTGGCCCAACTTGAGGCTGTTTTCTTCTTGTCCTATGCTTGCTACATGGAAGAACAGACCGACCCCTGCCTCCTCAAATTGTGTTTCTCTCTGTAAAACAGAAGTAGAACAATTTACCTTTATGAACAAGATTGCATATGCTATATTTTTATGTGCTTAAAATGGGAGCAACTCTATTTATATACATTATGCAACTCATATGCTATACACAGGGACCTTCGCATCTATTTCATAACATAAACATACATATACACTTGTGCTTGTAGTCAAGGAGTTGAAACAGCTTTTTCTTCACATAGCTTCCTTCTACAGTACTAAAAAGGTTATATTTGAAAGGCTATACCAGTTGCTCGGCATGTGTAGGTAACTGTAAAAAGTGTTGCTTTTGCTCCTATTTGGGATCAAAGGAGCTTTTGAAGCCCCAAAAGCATCTTTGAAAAGAAATTTAAAAGATTTATATACTTCAGAGTACTCCAATATTGTTTCAATCTCTGTGGTTGTATTGCTAAGACTGACATAAGAGATAATACTATGAAAATCAAAACAGGGTAAGACAGCTCGAAGTGAATACAAAACCTTTATGTTCAATCTGCAGGTAAATAAAGCAGTAAAGAGTTCAGATGCTTTTAGGTCCCAACCAATCGATAGACTTAACCACTTTTAGCATTAATCATAGAAGTTCTTTGATTGATTTCCGTTGAACTATTCTAAATCTGAAGAACTTTGCTAATGACTGAACTTAATGTTTTGCAAGAACATATGTAACTATAATGATTTGTAAATACTGTCTTTTTCCTAGCACAGAGACAAAACAGAGAGTCAGACAAAAGGACAATGGATAGCAATCGCATCTCAGAAAGCTATAATTCTCATAATTATCCATATATATTTCACTTAAAGTTTACAAAGCTTTTACAGATCTGGTGCAGCAAATACAGTCAAGAAAAAAGATTCTGACTCTCGAAGCTGGTTTTATGTGACACATGTTACCTGAATAGCTGAGTAGCTATCATTAAAAATGTGAAATGTTAAAGCAGTGCACAGTCCTCCAACAATTAATTATTTAGTTGCAAGCTGATGAGTACATTTTAAAAAAACTCTCCTGAGAAAATTTACCTAGAAAATTAAGAAATTGTGAATGGCATATCATTTTCTGTACATTTCCTTCCTGCGCATGCAAGAAAAGGAAGTAAGTGTATGGTGGTTTTATGCTATAATACTTGCCAACTTTGGCTTTGCAAAGAGAAGGGTTGTAAGAGAAGCAGCTAAAGTGCATGTGCAAGGTGTTGTGCTGGGTGTTTAGAAATTCTTGTGTTAGAAAACAAACCTACTTTCATCTGGGCTGTGCAGCTTTCACAGCTACTCTGCTCAGTGTTTGCCACAAAAAAGTTCTTGTCCCAGGATTTAGAAAAACATGCAAACCTACAAAAACATCACTCTGTGATTTGGTTCTTGAAGCAGTAGAGTGTGCCTTAAGGCTTTGCAGAATAAAGGATTTAAAATTTAAGGTTCAGCCTCAAGCATTATTGTCCTTGATAGAACAGCAGGAGGTAAGGACTACAGGCAAAATTACCATAGCCTGAAGCCAACCCAGCTGCACCAGGAGAGGGAAGCAGGAGCCAGACAGAATCATAAGCCAGCAGCAGAACAGCAGTATGAAAAGCTGAACCCAACCAAAACTGGAACCACTATATTATCAGCAATTGGAATCTGGGGTTATAGTAAGGCATTGTTTGATCTGTGAAGAAGAGATGACATAACTGTGATTCATGTATTAAGCTTACTAGGAACTGAACACTGCAAAGAATTACAAGAAGAGTCATTTCCCAATAACATTCAGTGACAAAATGAGTAAGACTTGCAAATAGCAACAGCAACAAAACACTGTGTTATAAGAGCATGATTAAGTTACAAGTTCAAGTAATCCAAAGCATTCAGAAGTTGGGCCAATCTTTTTCTAATCCCTTGTATGCATATGTTATGATATGACCATTAATTGCCCATTCATTATTTTCTGGATAGGAACCCTTCCTCACTGAAGTGCACAAAATGGATGATGTTCTCTAAGCAAATGTTCAGAATTGTCTAATTTTGCCAAGAGATATTTTTCCTGATCTCTTTCTTCTGTTCTTCAAGAAAAGCTAATTGGTTTGGCAAAGTTTTTTTTTAAAAAAGATACAAATGAAAATGAAGAACAAATTAAAATGCAACAGGCAGAGGCAGGTACCCAGCCTGGGAAAGCATGGTCGAACCAGTTGAAGTTTTTCAAACTTATTAGTAGTTTTCCTATCAGGAAGAAGTTCTTCACTGAAAGAGTGATTAGCCATTGGAACAGGCTGCCCAGGAAGGTGGTGGAGTCATCATCCCTGGAGATGTTAAAAAAATATGTAGATGTGGCGCTTCGAGACATAGTCTATGGGTTAGGGAGATGTTTGAACAAGGTTGGACTAGATGATCCCAGAGGTCTTTTCCAACCTTAATGACTCTATGATTCGATGACTCAAAAGTTTCTTATAATGGGCAATAACAATGAGTCCTAGTAATAAGTAATGTTAGCAGCCACATCCCAAACAAGTTATCTGCAACATTCCAATCTGAATCTTCTCTTTTTTTCATGACCTATCTGCTGTGAGGTCAAAGACTATATGTAACTCTTATTCTGCTTTAGTTTTGTATTATTTTTATAAAGATAATATTTACATCGGATTATAGAATTATAATCACTTACTCATAAGGATATATGTGTCATCCAATAAAGTTTATCTGTCTTATTCACATGGGTTATCAAATTTGAAATGTGGCCTACCACTGAATGGACATAGGTCTTTTCCCAGGACGTTAGCTTCCTTCTTTGAGTCTGTGATGTCTTGATCTGAATGAAACATCTTAAATGCAGCATCTGTCTTTCACATCCATTAGTTAGTACTGCTAAATGTGAAAAATATTCTCCAAGACTAGAAGAAGCAAACTGAACTGGATGTATAGAGAGAGCCCTGTAACAGCTTAGTTGTATTCTGTTAAATAATGAACTCAAGTAGCAAACTTTTTAGTCATTTATTCAAAAGAGCAATTTTTTAAAAAAGTTTTCATCATTCCTTCTTTATTTTCCTACACTGAGGAGCAGAAAATTATAAACAACAGGGGGAATGTCAGATTGGTTTCTAACAAATAGAAGAAAGAGCCAAAACTGTATGCAACACCATTTCTGCCTGTACTAATGTGGGACACCAGGGAGCGTGGGAATAATGTGAGGACTTCTAACTCTTCCTTCTGGTGGAAATCTAATAGCATGAAAAATATAATGCATCACCTCTGACTGGATTAAGAGATAAAACAGTCTTTGAAATTGCTACAAATATTTCAGGCTTTGCCTAAATATATTGGTATTCAGTAATTTTCCCATAGAAGACATTAGGGATAATTGTGAATTCACTGTATTATCACAAAATGGCAGCATAGAAAGTTAAATGTCAATTGACTAGTTACCAGTAATAGGTTGAGTACTGTTTTAATAAATTTTCTGAGAAGATATCTCTTGTAGAAATATTATATATCTTGGGGGTTTTTTGGCTGTTATATTCTTTCTTCTCTTTTGCTTTCTTTTTGTCTATCTGTCGGTCCTTCTGTCTGTCTGTCTGCCTCTTTGTTTATAGCCACCAGCCTCTTGTGATTCTAGTTCACAACATTTTACTGGATTAATTGTGTCTAGAGCCCAGAACTCATAAATGTGTTTCTATGTTGCAGTTAAAATGCCTAATTTAATTCTCCCAATCATATATCTCACCCAAATGGACATGTCTGGGTTTGCCCTGAGCAATAGCTTTGTCTTGAATTTCACTGCCTTATGTAGATTTTGTCATAAGTAGAAAGTGACATTCCGTGTCTCATCTCACCTACAGTGAGCTTCCAATTGGTTTTACCCATATGGGTGCTGGGCTTGGAAATGCACCTTCTGGATGTTCAAATACCAAGTAAGATTTACACACAATGTAAATATTCCATATTTCTGTGAATGTTTAGCAGCGATGGATTTTATTGGGGTTATATGGAAAGAAATGTGTGAAATTAGTAAAATCCCTCGGGGATTGGTTTCTCATAGATCTGTTTTTCAATACATATTCATCTGAGGAATATTTTTACTACTTGTCTTGAAATATTATTCAGGGAACTTGTTTATAGACAGAGTTTATGAGTTGTGTTCTTAAATAACTTCCTTTTTTCATTTTCTCAGTTATGCTAATGGTTAAAAAAGCATTGAGCTAATTTTCAGAAAATTTTATACCCTAATATTCATTTTTTAAAAAATCACATTTCTTGCTGTGGAAAAAAAATCTTGCTGTGGAAATCACATGTGAAAATCCTAGGTGCACATTCCCATTTGAAAAAAATTGACAGATTCAGGTGGCAGATATCTGGGATGAATAAGTATTTTGCTTATATACTTTTAAAAATCATGCTTTTGGCATATTTTCTGAAATAGAGTATCATGTGTCAAATCAAAGTCGTGGTAAATATTACTAATGGTAAATACTGATATTTGAAGCTGCAGGTATTGCCATTAGTGATATTTTTTGTATCACTATGTTTTTTGCATGGGCTGGGGCAAAGCACCTTGTGATCTGAAATGAATGGTGCACCCAAAGATGTGAAGCAGAAGCAACAACATGATCCCATAAAAGCCATCACAGTTCAGAGGATCCATTCCTTCCCAGAGCTTTATAATTTGCACACAACCTTTTTGTGTACTCAGGAGGAAGACAATAGACAGCAATCAAAATGTTCTCTATCATTAATAGACAGGAGGCTCCCTAGGGAAAAAAAACATGACTCCAGATTTTCACCAGGGGACACTTTTCTCCACACTGTTAGAGCACATTGTTATTAGTCCCATAAGGAGAGGATTAGCTCATCTACCATTCATCATCTTGTCTACATTGCTCATTTAGACCTCTTGTCTAAGTGATTGAGAAAGATAAATGGAAGAATTCCTTTCCTGCAGTGACTGTCTCCTCAGTGACAACAGAGGAGTGGCCTGGCCAAGTGGCTTAGTTTGGGCATATAATTTTGCAGAGAAAAAGTAAAATAAGATTATTCCTATTCTTAGCAATTTAAAGAAATCTTCAGTTACCTCTAAGATTTCTGTGCCTTTTCCAAGGATGTTTCAGAACAGCTGTGACTTAGACATTGATGGTTCACTATGTCTTCAAAATAAATTAAGCTGTCATCATAAGTATGATGTGGTGCCACTACCAGGAACTGAAAATAGTCCAGAGTGAACATAGCCAGTAAAGTTATGAAGCACTATAGTATTAGGAAAGTGTTATCTCTTTTTAATAAACTGTTTAGGACAGTGAAACTGTAGATACTCCTCAAAGTTGGGTAAAGTCATTGGGTGGCAGAAATACTGTCTTCAGACCTGAATAGGTTCAGGTCTGCTCTCTGCCTAACCAGATCTGAACCCTAATTAACATTATGCCTAAATCTACTGGAGAAGTTTGCTCTAATAATTAACCTTCTCCAGCATACCTTCAATCAGCATTGATGGAAATGAACATAATGTCTCTTTATTTCTGGTTAAAAGAAAAGTTAAAAGCATTCCAGGAAATCATATATTTCCCCTGACAGAAAACAAAATGCAACAGCTCTCATTCTTCTACCCGCAACAGGGAGTGCCATATCAGCTTAGCAATTTGCTGATGCACATAAAAATTACAAGAGCTCCTTTCAGCTCTGATCCATACTGGAATACCAGAAATATCCATACAAATTTCTATTTATTAAAGTCTGTAATATTACTTTTTAAATATCTATTTTCATTTTCTTATATCAGTAGCAGAATGGTGCACTGATTTGTCCTTCGCTTTCTTTTAATTTTGTTCCCAACTTCGTTTAATAAAGGAAAAAACTTCTCTGCCATTTGTTTTTGCCACTATCCATCAGCAATTTGGAGATTGATGGTATTTTCAGAGCCACAATTAGAAACATCGTTAGCCCCAGCACTTACAATGCCTTTGCATGTCATAGCCTGACAACATAGAAAACCCAGGTGATGTCTTAGAGAAGAACTCTAGAACTGTTGACAGCGCTACCATATCACATCAGGTGTCTGTGGTTAGCCATCAATGGATAAGTGGTTTTCTTTATTAATTTGTCTGAGCATGAGGAAGTATTATGAAATACCACAAAATTAGCTTTGTTGAACACAGGGCACTCTCTGCTGATGTTTCGTTTCATTCCAAATAATTTTAAATCAATATTTTTGGCATAATAACTCTGCTTTCTAGAAATTAATTCCATAATGATAGGCTTTTAAAACTAGAAACCTATTTCAATATTTGAAGAAATGTCTTTTCCTCCTTAAAATGAAGAGTTTATTTAAAGAAAAAATGATTCTTTCTCTTTCCAGCCCTTGTTCTAGCTCCCATTTAAACGATAACTTCTTTTATCCAACTTCCTTTGAAGACTGGATAAGATATAGCCAAGATGTCAGATCATACAACTGACTTCATGCAATGATATACCGTAAAAACATACTCAGATTGAAAAATAATAAAAGCCACACAAGTGTTTTCAGCTATTTCTTGAATTTTTCAACATGGAAAAGCTGTTTTGGACACCATTAAAGAGTGTGCTAAGTTTTAAATGTAAAACTAGACTTTGCAACTTACAGCAATGGAATTGAATTAAACTAACTTTAGGAAAATAAACAATTTTGGTGTAGATGTATTCATCTAAATTACTGATTGAGACCTAGGAACAATGAAAAAAGACATACTTTCCTGTCAAAATTTGTCTTCCCAAATAGATTTGACAGATCATTCAATTGCAATGTTAATACATCAATTAAGGTGGTTCATATATGAACATAAAACATTTATTCAACCACCAAATCAATCAGTAACCCGGTCCAGCCTACTAAAATTTTCCATTTTCCATTTTCCAATTTCCAAATTCTAAAATACTCCATAATTTGGTAAAGCATTGTGATTTCCCTCAGTGAAAGAAAGACACGGCCATTCACACTGACCGCTGTGTCCCTTGTCTGGAATGAGTGTGACTTTCTGCATTAAGAAAGTTAATCTGTGTAGAGTTAACTTCGCTGTCTAAACAGGCCTTTGAAAAACAGGAAACAGGAATTGTCAGTGCATCATGTGGTCAATATATCCGTCAGCTCCAGCGAGATATCCATCTTACTGAATATTGTAGACACTAGAGGGGGCTCCTCAGTGCCCAGTACCTTTTAACAGGACCTTGTATGAGTCAGGTCTGTGAGACATTCCTCCACAAAGAAATAACAGAAAGCTTTGCTTGGGTTTTGCAGATTTTTTTTTTGCTTCTTGGCAGTGTTACAGAAAACAGTGCACATAATGAGTTTGCTTCTTTCACAGGTTTAGTTTTTGACAAGGTAAGGCATTGACAGTAGTAGATAACTGTAAAAATAAACCCCAGTGTGTGACCTGTTATATGCATTTCAAAAACTGAAAGAACACAGCAGGTTCTAAAAGCTGATTATGCACTGTCTACAGGACTGAACTCAAGTGAAATGCTGCATTAAAACTTTTGAGTCCTCCTTTGAACTGTCAGTAGTGGGGATTTTTGTTGAAAAAGTCAAACTGATCAGTGTGGCTAACAGTGATCTACTTCATTCTATGCAAAACAGTTACAATTAAGTGTTTTCAACTTACTCTTGGCTTTCTACTGCTGTAATAGCTTCACAGTCCATTCAGGAATAACAGTCTACTAGCCTGACAAAATAAATAAATTCATTTACTAAACAATAAATCTGTCAAGCACCTGGTATTCCCATCTCTCTAAAATAACCCATCCATCTGAGAAGGCAGTTTCAAAGGAAAAAAAAAAAAAAAAAAAAAAGGAAAGAGGCTCTTTTCCCAAGATTCATTTAATGGAGTGAAGAGTAAAATCCTGGTCCCATAAAAATTGATAGTAAAATAATGGAGCTCCACTGCTTTCAGTAGTGTCTCTTATTAAGTATTTTGCTACTGATTCAGACAAATTCTTACTGAAGACATCTGAGAACCAAATCATGCCTCATATCCTCTTCATTTACATTTCCCTCATTTAACATGACTATTTAATGTATATAAAAAAATAATTTTTCTCCTACCGTTTCTCACTTAATGATTCTGAGTGAGTATATGATTAATGCTTCTCAGTATGCATTGTGGAAAAAATGCTTTTGTCACTTTTCTGTCATTTCTTCCAATACAGCTTCATTTTTATAAAAAATACCTTTGAATTCATGTTTTTGCAACACTTTAGAATCTTTATTCTAGATACTTTCCAAAAAGCTTTCAGTTCTAAACCATATAAATCTATTCTTCATTGTTAGAAACATTAAACAACTTTGCCTGTGTACCAGCTGCTACTTGGCACAGCTGCCAATATGGCCAACAGCCTTATTCAAGACCATTAAAATAAAAGAGCACCTATTTTCTGCTACAAGCCAGCACCTTTCACCCAAGATGATGCACAAAATGGACGTGGAGTACCATTTACAGGATTAATATTATCCAGTGTTTACAGCTAATGGATTTGTGTTACTGCTTCATTTTACAAGGCCTCTTTTCGTCTTTTAATTTATCTTCAGGTCTGCTGCTTTATTTTTGTTCCATCACCCTCATAAAAGCCATTATCTTTCCATTAGCAAACCTGTTAAATAACTCTTCATATGCTCTTTGATCTGTCCAGCAGCCGTTTGCATTCTTTGCAGGTGAGTTTTTCAATTACACTCAAGAATTTTAAAATATGAGTTTCCTGAGAGCTACTTCATACACTGTGGTAGATTTAATTAACATAGAATGGAAGAAAGGTTTGCCACCATGTTGCTACTCATTGCTGCCATAACAACTCCTAGTTTCCTTCTCTTTTATGCAAATCAGGTTACAGACATTTATGTCAGTGAAAATGCTGTAAAACTTTTTTACATAATAGTGGACAAAATGCATTTCTCAAAACCTGCAGGAAATTATACTTTATTTTTGCATTTGTTGGTTTATCTGAAAAATTGTCTCTCCAGATACTGGATCTTGTGAGTCTCTGTTTGCTTGATTTCACAAGTCACATTCTTTTTATTTATTCCTTTCTTTTAAAGAAAAGAAAGAAAATGTGGAATATATCTCTTTTATTAAGGTACATTTAATTTGTACCCATTGTGTGACTACAGTATTGC
The DNA here is from genome assembly GCA_013400335.1 of Eurystomus gularis. Classification (NCBI taxonomy): domain Eukaryota; kingdom Metazoa; phylum Chordata; class Aves; order Coraciiformes; family Coraciidae; genus Eurystomus; species Eurystomus gularis. The sequence goes on from VZZY01016555.1 coordinate 15,730, forward strand.
TTCATCATATCCAACAACAGTTAAGAAAAAAATCCTTAAGCATCAACTTGTACATGAAAATGTATCTATCAGTATTGCCTTAACACTGAAGTGACCCCTGCATTATGACACACACTAGTGAAAACCATTTTACTTTTGTGTCACTCACCTCAGATGTCGAAACACCTTCTTTTCCATGGTAGTCTGCAGAGGGGTCATGCTATGACTCTGTGTCCTTCAGGGAAAGTTACTAACACAGAAATTAATGCATCAGAGAACACTTTACGGTTCTCCTTCATGCTTCCATGGCAGGAGAGGAGAACATACAGTGGGACTGCGTTGTGTTTCTGAAAATCTAATATTCTTCTTTCTAGTAAGACCAAAAAGCATATTTTAGTAACACAGCTTATTTAGCATTCTAATTTCAGGAAGTGGGGAGATACCCTTAGGGAGTTCAACATACTGAACATTTTCCTTAATGGAAAAAAGATCCCTGATATCCACTGGATTTCTAGGAGAAAAGGTAGAAATTCCTCCTCTGACCAACAAATTACTATTCTCCACTAGTCTTGTTATGGTACTTCTTTTATCTGCAAAATAGTGACAAATAATACTGTGATTTTATTCTCAGAGGGAACAGTATACTGCCATGCTTTTTATCTGCAAGCAGTCTTATGGAGGCAGTAGAAGAAAGAAGGGAAGTTGTAAGGATGTGTGTTCATCATCAGCAATAGATTATTAGGAACTACAATGTATGGAGGAAATCCAAACTCACTGCAGAGGAGCAAGAAGGCAAGCTGGACCACAGGTGAGAATTTGCTAGAGCATTTAGGATTTGCAATAGACTGTCATTAGAGAACAAAGCATGGGCAGGTATGACCTTCAGGCTGCTATCGTTTGATTTACACAAGTGGTGTACTATTGTTACACCTATCTATTCTGACCATAATATTGTTAGTTTCAAGATGCTTTCCTGAGAAGTAGCATATTATTCCACTTTCACAGTTTTCCAAAAAGCCTTTCCTTATTTGTGAAACTGAATTTAAATGCACTGTATGCTAATTTTTGATGATGTGTCTATTTCCCATGTGATCCACTACAAATTTTCTGTATATCTGCTGCTCTGCTTTCTCATGTAGGGATGTAAAATAAAAAAAAAAGTTGAAGGTCACAGTCTGCTGTGTGGATTAGTCTTTCTTTAGCCATATCCAAACATTTCTTCTCTTCAAAGAAGCTCTGCTCTGAGCATATTTAATACCAAAAGCAAGTTTAGGACAGAGAGCAAAATTTGATCAGTGACATTAAAGTCAGGAAATGCCTCAACCCAATACCCATCTCAACAGCAGCCATGGCTGATGGTAAATGAACTTCTATATGAAAATAGTCCCATTACCATTAGTTCTTGATTATATGCCCTTGACAGCAACAGCTTTCTGGGTCCATGCACTTCATTGCTTCTAAAAGAAACTTCAATTTGCTGCTCCCAAACCAAGAAAAATCAGGTCAGCCACATTCAGCAAACCACTGAATTGTTAAGAAATGTTGAAAGTAGCATACACAATTTTAACCACTCCAGCTAGAATGCAACAGAGTTCTCTGTAATTGATATCAGGAGTGCAGGCCACTAAGATCAAACAGTGTGATATGTGAATAATAAGCATTTTGAACTTTGTAGTGACCTTTTCTGCCTCAGGGGTGATGGCTTTTCTAACATAAAGGTGCAAAAAGTTTTTTAGGAGCTGAGTGGACTGCAAACTCTGTCATTTCATTTTGCCATTAGCTAAATTTACCAAAGAAGATACAATATTGTGATCTGGTTCATGTGGGAGCAGCTGATACAAAACTTTCTCTTTTTTTTTTCTTTTTTAATTCCAGGAAGGGTTTACTGCCAAATAGATAAATAACAGAATCAGCTCAAGAACAGAAGTGTTAGGAATTGCTCCATTATCCATCTCCTCTGAGGGCCATAGGAGCTGCATTAAAACCCTGCTTTGAAGGGTGTGAATAAATTCTGAAAATCTAGATGTAGGGTTTTCCATTTCTTCTGTTGTTCCAAAGAAGTTCTCACCTTGGTATCTATGGAAATTTTAGCATCTCCCTATGATGCTGTAGTTTTTATTTGTTGTGAAATGGATGGAGTAGAATAAGAAAAAGCCCTCCATTTTTCTTCTATAGTCCTTGATTTTCTTATGGATTACTTCCAGTACAAGGTACAATATTATAGGGCTTTTTTGGTTTTCCTGAAACATTTTATTTTAACTTTTAGTGTAAATATGCTGTCCTTGAATAGCAGGGTATTGTTTCTACTACTGAAACTTTGAGAGATAAGATGTATTAACAATCAGTAAACACGACTAGAATGAAAACATGCTGTGATCATTCAAAAGTCATCCCATGGTACATGCTACCTTAATTCTGATCGACAGTAAAAAAATTACTCCTCTCTCCTCTTGACACCAGGTGCAGGCAGGTTTTAGTTGCTTACAAAATACCAGATATGCCTCTTTCACACCCACCCTGTTTTCAAATATTTTTTGTTTGCTTCAAGAATGAGATAGTCAGCCCAGTCTTGCACGCTGTATGCTTTCTGAAGGTAGTTTAGCACTGTCAGTTCTGCACTGAATGCTGGATTTAGATCAAAATGTTTACTGATGTCTGTCCTAGGAAGATTTCTGAAATTCATTGATGATTCAGATTAAATATTACTTTGATTGCTATTTATGGTGTCCATCTCTGGGGTTACTAAATCTTTTAGTGGTTGTGTTTACCATACTGGAATATCATGGAATCATAGAATGTTTTGAGTTGGAAGGGACCTTAAATATCATCTAGTTCCAGCCTCCCTGCCATGGACAGGTTCACATTTCATGAAATCAGGTTGCTCAAAGCCCCATCCAACCTGGCCCTGAACTCTTCCACAAATGAGACATACACAACTTCTCTGGGCAACCTCTTCTAGTGCTTCACCACTCTCACAGTAAAGTATTTCTTCCTAATATCTAATCTAAATCTACTCTCTTTCAGTTTAAAACTATTACTCCTCATTCTATTACTGCATTCCTTGATAAAGAGCCCCTCCTCTTCTTTCCTGTAGCCCCCCTTTAAGTACTGGAAGGTCACTATGAGAATCTCCCCAGAGCCTTCTCTTCCCCAGGCTGAACAACCCCGACTCTCAGTCTGTCCTCATAGGGAAGGTGTTCCAGCCCTCTGATCATCTTCATGGCCCTCCTCTGGATCCGCTCAAGCGGGTCCATGTCTTTCTTATGCTGGGGGCCCCAAAGCTGAGCACAGTACTCTAGGTGGGTTCTCACGAGAGTGTGGCAGAGGGGCAGAATCACCTCCCTCAACCTGCAATCTATGCTTCTTTTGATGCAGCCCAATATGTAATTGGCTTTCTGGACTGTGGGCACACATTGCTGGTTCATATTCAGTTTCTCATTCACCAATGCCCCCAAGTTCTTCTCCAGACAAATGCTCTCTATTCGCACATCACCCAGCCCATATTTGTGCTTGGGATTTCCCTAACCCAGGTGCAGGACCATGCATTTGGCCTTGTTGAACTTCATGAGGTTTGCACAGGCCCACCTCTCAAGCCTGTCAAGGTCCCTCTGGACAGCATCCTTTCCCTTCAGCATGTTGACCTCACCACACAGTTTGGTGTCATCAGCAAACTTGCTGAAGGTGCATTCAATCCCACTGTCTATGTTTCTGATAAAGATATTAAATAGCATTAATCTCAATACCAACCCCTGAGGAATACCACTCATTACTGGTCTCCACTTGGACATTGAGCCATTGACCGTAACTCTTTGAGCGTGACCATCCAGCAGATTACTTATCCACTGAGTAGTCCATCCATCAAATCCACGTTTCTCCAATTTAGAGACAATGATGTCGTGCACGACAGTGTCAAATGGTTTGCACAAGTCCAGATAGATGATGTCAGTTGTTTTTCCTTTATCTACCAGCACTGTAGCCCTATTGTAGAGGGCCACCANTTTTTCCTTTATCTACCAGCACTGTAGCCCTATTGTAGAGGGCCACCAAATTTGTCAGGAATA
>VZZY01016571.1:0-20848 GCA_013400335.1 Eurystomus gularis
TGTTGAAGAAATAGAAACTAATTAGCTTTTACTGTACACTGGGTTAACAGATCTGCATTGCTATAGCAGATGAAATATTGAAGTCAGTATACTAAAATACTATTTGCTTCCTTTTCAGGTAAAGTCTTGAGAACATCCATGACACATGCATGGCTTTGCTTATAAAACCAGATTTCTTCTTCTCTGGAAATAAGGAAAACGGAATTAACAGTAAACATTCCTAGAGAGCAAATCATAGCATGTACAATCACATCTAAAGATAGCTTCAATGCATAACTCAACTGTCTTATTGTGATTATAAACAAGCAAACATTATTTGCAGGTTACGAGCAGCAACGAAATTAGAAAAATAATACATAACAGGCTGATCAACAAATTCAAGACAGTATTTAAAAGTCAAGTATGGTTTTACTTCCATAAAGATCACAATACAAACTTTATTTTTCAAAGAAAATTTTTCATAATTCCAAAGCTCACATAAACATCAGATCATCATCATGTCTAATCTACTGATGTGTAAAGAAAAACGAAGACTGAAAACTTCTGATGCATAAAAAAAAAACCCAAAAAATCACTCTTTCACTTTCTAAGCCAGTTACCTTTGTACCGTCTCTGTTGCTGAAAATCTCCCTGGGACATTTTATGCTCCCAGAGAGTTAATGCTCTTTAGTTAAAAAGATCACTCTGTTTTCACTAAAATACTTAAACAATGTAAGTTCTGCTAATGTTTCTCAGAACATCACAATTCACTAAGTTTTGGTACTAATATTTAAGCTCTATAAATAATTTCTGATGAAATTGTATTATGGATGTTTGTTCTTTTCCATTATTTTGTGAACAGCACATTAGATTAGCTTTTTTACAAATAACACTTAGTAGTATTCAAGTGCTAAACTGTGCTATCTGGCACTAGATTTATGCTCAACAAGTCAAGCAGTTTGCTTCTCAGAATTGCTCTTGTACAAATGAGAATACCAGCCCACACTTTACACTAGAATAAAGCATGCTTCACTCCATGAGGTGCAATGGGAACCTTTATACCACACACGTAAAACACATCTGCACTTCACAAAGTTATATAATCAGTTACTTTGTGGTCAAATAGGGCAGATTGCAGAGCTAGTGATTCACAGTGCTTCTGTAAGTGTCTGAGATGATAAGCACCAAGAGTAGATGGAATGAAAGGAGGAAATACAAAGGTTTAATATTTTAGAAGGAAAATTGCATTGCTAACTGTATCTTCAGCTGCTCCAGGGATGATTAGTTGACAAACAAGCGCAATTCAAAACCAGATATATACCAACAATTTATCAAGGTACCTCTGGGCTGAAGCTCTACCCTTCATGACGTCAGCCACTTTCCCTAATTTACATTGCACTCTCTGTCATCATCCATGTCGTTAATAAAGGTCTTGAAAAATATGGGCCTCTGTGATGACCTCTGGGGTACTACACTCATTACCAGCCAGCAGCTGACTGTCAAGATGTTGATCACTATAATTTGAGACCAATAGTTCAGCCAAGTTTTCAACCCACTTAGCAGTCTGTTGATCAAGCCTAGACTTCCTTAGCTTCCAAACAAGAATATTACAGGAAAAAGTGACAAAAGTCTTACTAAATCATGGTATACTACATCCACTGTTCCTCCCTCATTTGCATAATCACTCATTTGCATATAGAAGGCAATCACATTAGTCAATCATGATTTGCGCTTGACAAATTTGACTACTCCTGCTACCTTCTTGACCTTCATGTGCTTGGAAATGCTTGGCATGAGGATGTGCAATTCATGGGCTACATAGACGACAAAAGGATGTGACCAGTGATCCTACCAGGGTCTGAGGTGAGGCTGATCAACCTAACATTCCCCCAGCCTTCCTTCTATCATTTCTAAAAGAGGAAATAACATAACCTTTTCCCTGTCAACAGAAACATCTCCTGATAAGCATGAATTTTCATAGAGAATCACAGCTTCAAAATTACAATGACCAATTATTTTATCATTCTGTGAATTTCATCTGTACTACTAGATCTGAATGCATTCAGCTGCTCTAAGAAGTCCACACCCTGTTTCTCCCCTACAAGCTGCCCATCTCCCTTTCAAAACAAGTCCATACATGCTGTTTTGGGAACAAATTTTGCTTGCAAAGATTAAGGAAAAAAAAACATTGAGCACTTCAGACCTTTCTGAATTTTCTGTAACTAGTTGATTCCCCCCTATCCATCAATGGACCTATCTGCATTTTCCCTAAGGTTCCTTATGCAACTAGCACATCTTCAGAGCTCCTCCTTGTGGGCCTATACTTTCCCTTTTACTCTTCATGGCTTTGACCTGCCTGATTTTTTTGCTAAGTATGCTCATGGCACTTTTATATTTGCCTTTTGTTACATCTTCTTCCTTCCACCTCATCTAGTTGTAGTATAGGGAATACATTATTGCCACTGCTATTAACAGGCCATTGGGCTTTATATTAAGCTGACAGTGCAGAGCTTCAGGGACTTGTCACACCTTGTTTGGACTTGAGCTATTTTAGCTGTAACAGCACATAGCCAAAGTGCCAACTGTTGCCTTATTTGGCTTTCTGCTACAGATTAACGATGTATGATTTTGTGGTATGTCTTGGTTTGAGTTAGAACAGGACCAATTCTGTTCAGTGATTTTACTTTTCAGCTGAGTTTCTTCTAACCAACTGCACTGACTGATGTTAATAGCATGTTTTCACAGACAGTGTCTGCTTCTAGCAGGGATAACGTTTGATGTTTAGAGTTACTACCAAGGATTAGCGTGCGCAGACCAAGGTCATTGCTACATCTTGTGTACCATGTTGAGGGTGCAGAAAGTAAAAGGCCACACCTGCCAGGAGGAGTGGCCAGGACAGGTGACCCTAAACTGACTAATGAGGTTTTCCACCCCATATATGTCACGCCCAGTATGAAGCTGAGGGATCACGAAGGTTAAGCTGTCTTCTTCAACAGCTGGTATCCAAGGAGGACTCTGTCNGTATATATTCCATTTTATTATTATTTTCATTGAAGTTGTTTTTAGTTTTCTTTTCTAATCCATAAGTCTCTCTCTTATTCCCTTTCTCTTCCCCTCTGGGGTTAACAGATAGCATCCGTTACAGGTCTAGTGGATGGCCCTGACCCTAAACCTTGACAGATATTACCCCAAAGAAATGATACAATATAGGGTAAAGACCCAAGCAAATGAAAGGGCCATTGTGGAACTAATTCTAGAGACCAATAAGCAAGATCCTTTTAGAAACATAAAAATAACACTAAGCAGATCCAAGACTGAGAAGAAAAAAATTGGCATTTTATTCCACTTTTTCTCTGGCCGTACACTTTGCCAAGCCTAGCCTACGTATTTCCTGGCTCGATAACAGACTCGCCTTCTCACTGTGGACTTGAATGTCAGTCACTAGACTATTGGCTGAAATTGGTTACTGCCACCAGACCTGCCACATTCTTCTTGTTTGGATACTGTGGAATTGCAACCCTTCTTTGAAAGACCTCTGCCAGGCTTGCTGTCACCTTTAGCTTCTGTCTCACTTTGTTTTGTGGAGCAGCCTGTTCTTGCTGCTCCCTGACTGCTAGTATCATTGTACTTGGACTGATAATATCTCATCATTTGTATTTTGATTATACTGTTCATAAACTCTTAGTGCCACATACATGATGCCTTTGTTCAGCCCACATATGCTGCACTGGATCCACAGCAGCATATGCTTCCTTTTCCTATGTTAGTTCCCTGAGAAGGTCCCTGCATCACTAAGTGGGTCTTCTGCTGAAACTGTCAATCTTCCTAATTAATCAGATGATTCAATCCTAAATTGTTAATAATTTTTCTGCAAAAGTCATCCAGCTCTGGGTACCATTCTGTACCAAGACTTGAACAAGCTGACTCATCTCATGGTCATGGTAGTCTAAGCTAAACAAGTGACCAAATTTGTCTTCTCTATCCTTTCTAAACAGTCTGCATCCATCTACAACCATGCTCCAATTGTACACAGTGTCACTGATTGTGTTCATGACTGTGATCACGTTGCAGCCTTTCAATGGATCTGAAATTGCTGTTCTTCCTGTTTTTCCTGTTTGCTGCCCAAGCTCTGTGCAAATGTATGCACAAGTATTTGAGGAAAGCATGCCCACAGAACCTTCTAGTCTCCTTCAATCTGTTCAGTGTTTCCCTGGCTGTACAGGGAGTATAGGTCCATGTATGCGCTATGTAAATGAACAGTGAGGTATAGTAAATGCAAGGTCAGATAAGTCTTGGCAATCTTTTCTGCAGCATCTCAGATTTGAGCTCCAGGAAAGCAGCAAACTTTCTGAGATATGTTATGGAAATTTGCAGCCTTTGTCCCATAGAGGAACAACCACTCACATTCATTGCTTCCTGTTTAATAGTGCCGGATCTAATCTGAAGACCCAAGATCTCAGCCCAGACTCTTCCCTCTCAGCTTTTGTTTTGCTTCCTCTTTTCCAGACATCTGAATCTACTCTTTAGAGGAACAGCTGCAGATGGAAATGGAGACTTCCCCATTGCTGGGACTCTGTGTCTTCTTGATGCTTCTTTCTTGTTTTGGTCACATCAGACTTCTGAACCTTGCAGGGTTTGGCTCTTGTTTCTGCAGAGTCTCTGCGAAGATCCTGTCAATCTCTTCTTCATTAACCTTGGTGCAATAAAGCTTCTGCATCTGGAGATGCAGGAAGTCTAGCAGAGCACACATCTAACTGCCATTCATTAGCCATTCATAGTCATTGCCATTCATAGTACAGTACCAGGGAACTCCCAACTTCCTCAGATCAGGATTGCACCACCCACCCTCACGACTTCCATTTAGATTACAGAAGTAATGACTGCACCATCCAGGGCTTGAGAGTGGCTCCTGTAGTGTCAACATTTACACATCCTTTTCTACTATGAGCAGCACTTTTGTATGTGCACTGAGTGCCAACTGCTACATCAACTGCCTTGTTACTGTGTGCAGACCGAGACTGCAATGCTCCTTGTCACTTAAGGGTGCCTAGGTGCCAGGTAAGTAGGAAGACGGAACGGCTGTGTTCCAGGTAAACTCTGGCACTGTGTCTGAGATCCTGGCCATGATTTACTTAGCCTGCAAACAGTGGATCCACTGCAAGCTGTTGCTTAATTCACTGTTGTCCAGTGTTGAACAGTGTTGTCCACTGTTGAACAGAATCAGAAATGAACAGAATCATCAGAAATTGTTTGATCACTTATAAATTGAACTCTATTTTGTGACAGTCGTGAATGAAAAAATTTTAACATTTATACATGAGAAACTGCACTGAAGTCTGCCAAAAAAATTTGATTAGCAAAAGTATAGAGCATTCAGTCATGAGACCAAAATCCTTTTGACCAGGCAGTATTTAGGTGAAAGAATCTTCAAAATCTCACAGATATTAACTGTATATACATCCAAAGCTCTATTTCTGTATTTCTAATTCATACCTCTGAAGGTGTAATTAAAAAGCATGAGTTCATTGCAACCAGGATGAATCTACATTTTTAAAATGTCACATTTCTTCACTTATTCTATGTGCCACAAATCCCAAATCATAGTATCAGTGTGTAAACCTGGCTTAAATTTTACCCTTTGCGCAGGTTTGACTCTGCTACTGTCTTATGGTTCACCATCCATGGGGTCTGTGTCAGAGGCCACTGGAAGGTTTAGCTTCAGTTTTTATCATGCAAAGATGCCAGGAAATGCATTGGCACCTGTTTTCTGATGCTACACATTATGTTGGACTACGTGGAGATGCAGACATCCTTCTAAAGCTCCCTGCTTCACTCAGAGATAAATTTATTCTTTCATTGATTAAATTGCAGTCATGAAGTAGAATATGGAACTTAGAACTTGAGTTTTACAGCATTTGTGAAATCTCAGTATGGACAGTAACTTGGCTGTCCTTGATAATTCTGGGTCTTATATTATTTTTTGAAGTATGTTTGAAAATATTGCTGAAACATACTTGCTTGGAAGGTCAATCATTAAAAAAACTCACATGTTTTGCCCTTACTATCTCCTTTAGCTATCTAGATAGAATCTGACAAAACAATATAAAATATTTTGGAAAATAACTGTGGAACAAAACCAAACAAAAACATTAGCTATTTGACTTAGACATACAGCTCCCAAAGCACACCCAAGGATCTCCTATTGCATAAATGCAACAGGGCAGTCCACTGCCAACAACCATGTATACATGAAGCTGTATGACCTAAGAGGACTGCTGTGAAAAGTTGTTAAAAGTTTGTTATTTCCTAGCTCTCACAGCAGTCTACAGAGCTTTTCAGGGGGAATAAGAATGACACACAGTATCTCTGTTGCCAGGAAATGGAAGGAGGCAAATGTAATCACATGCCACTCACACATTTAATGCAACCCAAGGAGCTTATGTTTTCCCCCACCACCCAAAAATCCAAACTCTTTACCTGTCAGCACAACATCTACCACCACGTTTTCAGGAGTTGGATTTTTGAAGGATATGATGACAGAAGAACACTGGCCAATGCATGCACTTAGGATGGTTGGTTCCATCAGCTGAGGAGGAAGACCAGTCCCCGACAGGTAAAATATCCACTCTTTAAGCTGTAGATGAAACATGTCATTATTTATTACTTGACAAGTCAGATCTGTACATTTTGAGACATATTGCCTACTTCTTTCTTCTAATGTTTTATGCCTCTTTTCTGCTGTACCACTTTCTTTTCTTTCTTTCTTCTTCCCTCAAGCTGTTCTATTACTCTAAATATTGCTATCTGGAAATCAACAGTTCCAGTCTGGGAAATATTCACATCTCCTCTTTGCATTTAACTTCCATGTAGCTATTCAGAGCTTCCAGAGTAGTGAATGTAAAGATGTAGGTGGTTTGCAAGAGGGCAATTCAAAGCACATACATTAGAACCTGAAAGTAGATGAAGTGAGAAGTTCTCTTCAGAAGACAAAGGAAGATGGAAAATAATTATTTGATAGGACAGCAGTAGAAGCACATAAAAAGCTAAAATTGTTACTTCAAGGACAATAAAGAACATTAACCACTATACACAGAAGAATCAAGAATATTGAAAAGAACTAGTAAATATAGAGTATCACCACAGAGCAGAAAAAAAAAAGAGGAAAGTAAAATTAAATTGAAGTGTTACATTTGATGTTTTCTTTTAGCATGACAGTAAAAAGTTGCCTGCCCCACATTTACTCTTTTAAGGTTATAAAGAGTAAAGTTAGTAATACCACTCATTATGCAACCTTTAAAGGTGAAGGAGCAGCAAAGGTGAATGGTAAATATGAAGATACTACTATTATTTTAAGGAAAATGTTTTGCTACTGCCTTTAAATAACAGCAATACAGACTGAAATCTGAGGCTTATTACAGACTGCTCAAAGTATGCATTGTAAAGAGAATAGAAAATAATAAATAAATTCGAAATACTGTTTTCATTATCTGAAACATTTCATTATTTCTGCACAGCCTGTCTGAAAAAAAATAAGGAAAATCTGCAATAGACAGGGTTCAAAAATCTAATAATAAATTTGGAAAAACGCACAGTAAGAAGTTACTAATACATTGAGACTTCTCAGCATATACAGGGATAAATAAAATGGCACATCACATGTCTTCCGCAAATAGCTTTGGACAGCAAAACTGTATGCCTTTATTATCATTTTATAGAGAAACGTTCAATCCAACACGAAAAAAAGACATTTTAATCTTAGTGGAGGAAATTTTTTAGTAGAAGTCATCCAAGGCTACAGGATTTTCATTTTAAAGAAAATAAAAGAGAAAGAACTGTTTATATACTGATGTAGAGGCTACCCAATACTAAAAATCAGAATATAAAAATAAAGCCCAAGTTTTGTTTAGGATTTAGGGAGTGATTTATATCACCTGATTTGCAGGGATATCTGCATTACTCAGACTAATAAGAATTAACTATCTCCCTTTAAAATTAAATTTTATTTTGTTATTGTTGACTTAAACATGACCTTTAGCCTGTTTATTGTTCCAGATTAATGAGCAGGAAGCTATCACTGCTCACTATTCAGATTCTGATTGGAAGGCGAATGTTGCTGCTATATGCTTTGAAGCAGTACAGGACTAACCCTTGGCTGGTCATAGCCAAATGAAACTGTCTAACAGTCACGAAGCCAGCATGCCATAGCGTTTGTGTTCCTGACTCATGTTCTTCCTTAATATATCAGCCTCAAGAAGTTAAATGTAAGTGAAAGGCTGAGCACACTTCGTAGGCATATTTTGAATGACTGGAACACAGGCCTGAGCATGCCAGAAGACCATGTTTTCAGAAAGCTGGATGTGTCAAGCTATGAGTGGTCTACAATGGCCTGTTACTGATACCTAGTGCTTGCTTATAAACACAGCAACAACAAAGAAATTATTTTGCAAAACTCTCCATACAGAAGCTATGAGGAAATATTAGTCTAACAGTGCTTTCCAGGCCCACTGTAAATTTGTGTGAACCACCTTATTCACAGCAAGTGTGTTTACACTGAGGTATAGTGCAGGGGTGGGAGGAGTGCACGTGTTCATACTTTGTGCAGGTGAGCTGTAGAGAACAAGTTTGAGATTTATTGCTGAAGGCTCAGGCTCATGGTTGACAAACATTAAAGACTGCAGCTTCTACTGATTTTTTGTGGTTAAGACGGAGAGCCATTTTCAACCCCATTGCTCCAAATGCGGAGCACCTTTAAAACAACATACTGAAAACTTTGTCAAAGCAAGCAGCTGAAGAAGGAGCCAGACAAAATTAAGTCAGTCTGCAAAATAAAACAAGACAATAAAAAATTTACACTGATTATAGTACAGGGCTGCCTTGCCTGACCAGTAGTCTCGGTGACACACTTTGTGATGGAACTCAAGATCATGTATGCTCAGTGCAAGAAATCAAGAGGAAAAAAAGATTAAAACACCACCCAGACTCCTAAGGCAAATAATACAAGATAGGATTTAACACTGGGCTCAGTTTCTCTCTAATACTCCTTACTACTGTTAAGTGCTCCACATTACACCTAGATGATACCAATGTGGTAAAAGAATGGGACAATGAAGCTGTTAGAACTCTGGGTTTAGGTTATATTCAAGCTGACCTTTCAGTTGTGCTGTCCCAACAAACTTAATTTCAGATTTTCATAATGACTACAGCTAAACTCAGATTCACTTTGTGAAGTGCTCTCCATACAGCTTCTAACCAGAAACAAATTAAGATGGTAATAGCACAGAACAGTTTCTCTCAGTTCAGCAAAGAAGCACAATCAGAAATAGTTAAGGCTTATGCTATAAGTACTGTCATTTTAGATTAGCCAGCTATTCAGCTATCAGATGGCTTAAGTGTCCATTCAGATACAATTAATCAGAGAAATCAAGGGAGGGAAATCAATGTGGGGTGAGTGGGTTACATTAAAAGTTGTATGAGGCATCCACTACCGATGAGAAATGTTGTTCAAGTCTTCACTAAAAAGGGCAGTCATATCTGCGCAAACATTCACTGTCAGCTATCAATATGACAATTAGTAAACTGAAAGTCTGAAATTAACTTAGTAAGGACTGTAGCAGTGAAAATGAGTGAAAGTTTACAAAATTCAAAGGATTCAGGCATAAAACAAGCACTAAGAAATTACAAAGGTTATAACTATATTGAAATGGTTAAAGGTGTCTGGACAAAGCAGCTAGAAGGATGGGATACTGACTGAAGTTCACTGCAGATAAAAACTTGGAGATTTGCCATTATATGAAAGGAGATGCACTGGATGACAAGATTCAGGTGCAAGGCTCTGTTTGTTCCTGAAAGGTTTAAATGAATTGTTGTATTGTTTTATTGCTTCTGTTTTTGGTGAAGTATTTATTTTTAAAAATATAGATAAGATTTCTGTGTACCATTAGGATCCAGATCAGATAAGGACATTATATCCTCTTGGATTGGCCTTGGATATACACTATTCATACGAGAATTGCTGTCTCCTGGGTTTTATTCTTAATTAATATTCAGGAAGAGATATCTTGAAAATAAATGCTATGCTAACACCACCTACAAATAACCTGTCAACACACTATCAGGAGAAAAATTGCCACATCACTTCCTTCACTATTTGTTCTCTTCATATAGAAGAATATTTGGTTTTGCAGTATTACTTAAAACGCTACTGAAAACTCCTGGTAGCATCTAATTGGAGTGATTCACAGGTCAGCAGTTTATTAGGGTATCTGAAAGTCCAAACAGAATACTGAGAGGAAATTGCACAGAAGGAAATGCTTCATTCGACTACAGCTTATGTGATGGAATATTATTATTTACATCATATTATCAGTTTTTGTTTCCCGTTGTAATTTTTAATCAGCTAGTAGGTCATGTTGATGACTCATGTTTCTTGTTTCTCATTTAAAATTAGGAAAATTCACAGGCAAAAAATGTCAACAATTCTAAGATGCTCAAAGTATAAAACATTTAAAAAAAAAAAAAAAAAAAAACCAACCTAAAAAGAAGAATTCATTCTTTCAAGTGTGTGACCTTCCAAAATTCAGCTCAGATAACAAAATGAAATAATTTAGTTTTTGGACAGGGGTGGGAAAAACATCAAGAAAGAAATTTAATTTCAGTGACAATGTTAAGAATTGCCAGCCTTCTGATGTTAAAACCAGAAGAACTAATTACCCAGAAAGTGAAAATTATTCATTACTTATTCTAGTTCCTAGGACTATACACTAGGATAATTTCTGTGTAAATCTAAGGTTAAAGTAAATTATAACTTTCGAACAACTTTGCACTTGCTCTTTCATTATGCATCCAGCCATTAAATTACAACTTGATCTACAGACTGAAATGCACAGTTACATGTCTATTAAAAATATTATCTAATCTGAATTCCAAACGCTGTGGGTGGCAAACACAGTATCGTACCTGTGAACATTTGAAGGTTATTGATGCCTTGTGATTGCCTCTTCCAAGTGCAGATGGACAGAATTGCACAGGTACGTCAGTGGTGGAATGAGGAGCAACCATCAGCTGTACAAACACAAGAAAGAAACAAAGGAAAGGGGTGGGGGCAGGGAGAGAATAAATATTTTTTTGGTCTATTTCTGTTTTGTGCTTTGTATCTACAGTGTTGATGTTTATGTGATTAATGTGTTCCACCAGATGCTAGGCTGCTAAGGCAGAAAATGCATTGCAGTAAACAGTCCTAGTGGCAGTCACTGCACGTCCACTCCCCAGATCCACAGAGCTGGTGTCACAGATTGTTCCAAGGATATGGACAGCAGCTCTCACAAATACCATTCAAACATGACTTTGGTGTCTTATCGCATTGATGACACTAAAAGGTTATCACATTGACCTCCAAAGATACAAACTGTCTTATAAGTGAAATACATGGTAGGTTTTAATAAACTAGTGCTTTTTCTCTCTTCCGCTTACCTTTATCTAAAGAAACATTGTAAATTGTGTCTAGTTTTCTCTTCATCTGAAGAATACTACTTGAGTCTCAATTGCATGGGGAAAAGCAAAGTAGCCAACTACATTGGGGTCGTAAATGTTTTTAACAACTAGATAAGCAGTGAAAGAATAGAATTATGAATAACAAAAAAATGCCAATGCATTGAGAGAATAAACAGCTAGAATCATTGAATACACGATTACTGTGTCTACTTTTTTAATTAAAAAAGTACTAGGGTTTTAATATCGTACATGTTTAAATAATGTTTGCATGTAAGAAGATATAAAAAGATAATTGTCTGGAACTATGGACACTCAGGCTATATTTTTTAAAATTAATATAATTTAAAATTAATAACGGTCAAAACAACAACCTACAACAGCTGGCACTGACAAGCCCTTTTATTAAGAAAATGTCAGCCTTGGAAGACAGGCCTCTAACATGCAGTGAACAGGAGTTAATAAAACATTCATTTTTGATTACTACACTTAACGGTTGCAAGATGCCTGACTGTACCAACAAGCCCTGCAACCTCTTCCCACCCCAGGGGTCTGACTGCCTTTGCTCTGATATGGTGCTTGGCTTCAGGCTGAGAAAGGCTTGAGCTTACAGCACAGCAAGGCAAGGACCTCCACCAGCAGCCCTGTCCCACCACACCCAGAGACAGCAAGCAGAGTCATGATGGGGATGAGGATGGAGGCCCATTGTGGCACCAGGACTATGTGCAATGGCCACCATGATGAGGCCAAACTGGAAACCCCAGAGGGTGAAGCAGGGACAGAAGAGTCTACTCCCAGCCCAGGGCAGAGGCACCTGATGAGGCTTCTGTTGCTTCTCCTTGCCACCCTGTGGCCTTCCTTGTCATGTCAAAGCTGGACCATGGCAAGTGTGAGAGGCATCCTGGTCCTGCCAGTTATCTTCTGGGTGTGTCTGTAGGGTAACAGCCCAATTATGGACTAGGATGCTGGTGTGCCTTGAACAATGAATATTCGTACAGACCACAGCAGGAATTAGATTGAGCAGAAGAGAGGACAGAGATCAATGTGGTCAACTAATGCACAAAATATGAAATATTATTTTTCTCCTGTGGGGGGCAAGTTTTAAAATAAGTTATCAGGATATTGCCGTAACAGTTCATTGTTTTGAAGACGTTAACTGTCTAGTCTACTGGGGGGGGAGCTGGTATTGTGTTTTTTTCAGACTTTACAAATTTAATTTTACAGCATCCACTGCATGACAAAACACATTTCTGGAAGGATAAGTAGGTGGGTTTCACACACAGAGCATGCAGCTCGCTTGGCTGTTACAGCATATGCGCCTCCCATACAGGGAGCACAGCAGTGCTGCGTCACCCACGCTCCACAGTCTCGTAAACCCCGTAGGTGAGTGATAACTTGAAAGCACATTTGCCACCAGCCATCAACTGCAACCTGCCATGCTTGTCACCTTTGCAAGACTTCTGTATTACCCTGAATAACAGGAGAGTGAAGGAGAGTCACCTCCTACAAACCACCTCCAACCCATCTGCCCCATTGCCCAGAGTTCATTTAGCTGTTCATCAGCTAAAAGGAGCCTGAACAGCTCATTTTTCAGTGAGTTCCTGGGTATGCTCAGTATCCAGAGACGTTTTATTTAGATTTTTTATAATCATTTGCAATCTAGTTCCTACATACTTTGTCCAAATGAGCCAGGCCCATTTACCAAATGAAGACTTACAAATGGAGAAAGAAACTTAATGATTACCCCCTGCCAAATAGTTTTGAACAAAACGAAAAAGACAAGTTGTCATGGTGTAGGAATAAACGATTAAATTAAAATTACAATTTAAAAATTTTTAGTAATTTCACTAAGAGATCTACATTATCTAGAATAATAACTCTCCCATAAATATGAAAACAGACTGGAATTCCATTTTAATGAGCATTTCTTGACATTTTGTTATTACACAGAAAATGCACTGCCACAATGCATCTAAGTAATCAACATGGCATTATGGCAGACTGCTTGCTCTGGAAGCTGGAAGGTTTTTTTTCTTTTACATTATGGATCCTTTTTTTAAAAAATACATTTTTTAAAAAAATACATACTTTTTTAAAAGTGTGATGTTCTACTGTATCCAGAAAGTAATATGTTTTGAAATAAAGTTTGAAAAGCACTTACTTGCTACTAAAAACCAAACAATAAATTGCTTTGAAAATAATTGCTTTCAGAAATAATGCTAATGATGTGTTTAAAGTAGGTCACACTTTGCCACAGTCATTCAATAAAATATGCTAAAGTTAACCCATTCCCTGCCATTCATTATGTTTACATAAACAAGTGTCTTCTGAGATATTCATGTGAAAGGGAACTGGTATCATTGCTCTTCATAAGATCTCAGATATAACTGTTCAAATACAGAAACTAAGTCTGAGGAAGACTGAGCAACTACACACGCGTTATTCCAGTTATAAATCCAACAAAAGAGGTAAATTTTTCCTTAAATCTGAAAGTTTATTCCATACAAAACAATACTCTCAGTCATTAACAAACTAATACAGCTTGTACACAAAGACTTTGAGACTGCACATGTCTCTGTTAGACCACCTTTGTTAAGTTATTTTTCCTGAATAAAAATTGGGTTTCATAACCAATTAGGATAGAAGACAGCTTCATAACATGGTTTAGGCTACTTATAACCCAGAAGAATAGGCTTACAGTGAAAGCATGTTTCCTTTACACAGTAAGGATGATCCCATTTGTAAGAGGTTTTTTTGTACATTTAAGTTATATCATAAATATATGTGTGTATAAATAAAATACACATTCATGTGAAATCTGTCCGATGGAAAGCTGTAAGTTGGGGAACATAGCTTTACTGGTGATTGAGAATTTTGCTCTGTTAAATGCTGAACATGAATCCTTCTCTACTAGAGGTAAAGAAAGCTGTGGTTACTAACGAAACTCAAAACTCAACATCACAATGACTGTTCCCCCAGAAACTCGTAATGCCCAATATGCTAATGAAAAGCAAGTTAGGAGTTTTGCAGCAAACTTATGGGACTTCACTTCTGTTCCAACTGTTAGAGAATTTGGCAGCATCTATAATGATGCTAAGTTAATCCATACAGTACAAGGCTGACAAGAAGGGAAACAAAAATTAGGCATAGCTTGTTAAAGAAAAAAAAAGAAGAAAAAATATATTAAAATCCAAATCACATTAATGAAAATCCTTGAAAACTTTTTATCAAGTTCTTGAAAGAAAACCAAGATCATATATTCTGTTTAAAGCTGGTTTAGGCTACATTTGCAAAGCTGCTAATAAGATACAGATACTTTCCTCATTTTCATCAGTTTACAAATAAGTTAATGGAGCTGCTTCTAATTTACATGAAGCTGATGAGATTTAAAGCCTTCAAACTTGATTGGCTTCATTAAGCACCCAGAGGTTCAGTAATACTTGAGTGTAATTCAACTGGACCTCAGGAAAGCCCATTATTAATGATGTCAGTACTTGAATTTGAATCAGATCTACAGAAAATAATCCCTTGTGTTATTTCAGTAATGCCTTCTCTTGCAATCTGAAACTGGAACAAAATTCCACAGACATGGAAGCATGATAAATACAATATTCAAATTTGCTTGAATTCTGAAATATTAGTCAAAATATTGGTTAACAATTTAGGCAATTAATCTCCAGGAAAGATAAAATATTCTCTAATATCTCTGTTGAATCTGGTTTATTTAATATAACTCAGTGACGGATTAAATGCATAAACCTAAATATGGATAATGATATGAAATATTAAAATTACTGATTTAGAATATGCGGATTCTAAAATGGGTCTACTAATTCCATTCAAACAAGCCTTGAGAGGTGGGCCCATGTGAAATTCATGTAGTTCAACAAGGCCAAGTGTAATGTCCTGTACCTAGGTCAGGGCAATCCCAAGCACAAATACAGTCTGGGCGATGAGCGGATTCAGAGAAGCCCTGAGGAGGAGTGCTTGAGGGTACTGGTGGATGAAAAACTGAATATAAGTCAGCAATGTGTGCTCACAGCCCAAAAACCCAATCGCATCCTGGATCCTGGATCCCAACAAAGAAGCACGGCCAGCAGCTTGAGTGAGGTGATTCTCCCACTCTGCTCTCGTGAGATTTTACTTGGAGTACTGTGCTCATCTCTGGGGACCCCAGCATAAGAAGGACATGGACCTGTTGAATAGAGTCCAGAGGAGGGCCACAAAGATGATCAGACAGATGGACAGCTTCTCCTGGGAAGACAGGCTGAGAGAGTTGAGGTTGTTCAGCCTTGAGAAGGCTCTGTGGAAACAATATAGCAGCCTTCCAATACTTAAAGGGGTCTTCAAGAAAGCTGAAGAGGGACTTTTTACAAGGGCGTGTAGTGATAGGACAAGGGGTAATGGCTTTAAACTGAAAGAGGGTAGATTTACATTACATATAAGGAAGAAGTTATTCCCCATGAGAGTGGTGAGGCACTGGAACATGTTGCCCAGAGAGGTTGTGGATGCCCCCTCCCTGGAAGCTGGGGCCGTCAAGGTCTGGTTGTACGAGGCCTTGAACAACCTGGTCTGGTGGAAGGTTTCCCTTCCCATGGCAGGAGGGTTGGAACTAGACGATATTCAAGGTCCCTTCCAATCCAAACCACTTCATGATTCTATGAATACCTATCTTAATTGGACAATCCTATCTTCAATCTATTGTTCTAACAATTTGCTCTTTATTGTGCTTCATCTGAGGATCACTCTAATCAGAATTTTTCTGCTGACGAGAAAGCACTATTTGCTTTAAAGAGAGCAGAAACTTGTATAATTAAGACAGGAAACTTCTTCCACATACCACAAAGACATTGAAACAGGCATTACTATAAACTAATACCTGAAGCACAGGTTACAGTTTATAAGAACAAGCAGTAATCTTCTGGAAATTGAACACAGTGCTCTACAGAGGGACTAAAGCTAGGAAGCAGAATATTCAGGAGAAGCAGCAGGTATTTAAACATCACCCCCTGCCTTTATCATCAAACCTGTGTATAATCTCTCCAAACGTGGGTCTGCAATGGAAGAAACAAGTTCAAAAAGAGACAGACACATGAAATAAATATTAGGTAGTTGCTTATAGAAAATTCAGAAAAGCTATCCTTTAACTGGAAGAACTATTGTAATTCACAAAGAACATTTCTGAATTGAATGCACAAGCAAAATATAGGGCTGAGTATTCTATTAAGAAGAAAAGAATGAAGAGAAAGAAAATTACTGCAGTTCGTGTTGAATGTGTCTTTTCCTAAGCAATGTAATGTAGTTATTGGTGATAGATGAATCTCTTGTTAAAATAAGTTTTTTTTAAATTTCGTTTTTTAAAATTTATTTCCTGGACAAGGTAATATGGAATCTGCAGAAGCCAAAAGTCACTATAGTTAAATCTGATCTACTTCAGTGTAAATGACCTAAACATAACAGGTATAATATACTCCTACATAATTAGTATAGTTTGTATCCATTAGTTTTTTAGCTCCTATTGAAATACCAATTGATGAAATTATTAGTTAATAGCACTTGTCAAGTTTTAACATAATGTATGAAGATGTGTTAACACGCATGACATAAAAGACAGACTAAAATAAACACTTCACATTTTATACTTTAACTTAATGTAATACTAAGTATGCAAAATGTAGGGCATTTCAGTAAATAAGTATGATCTCCTTTAGCTGTTATGTTTAGGGCCTTTTTTAAGAACATTTGGTCTTGTTGTACTGCTGTATTTAAGGCTGAAAGCTGTTTAGATTCTGAACGCAAAAAAGCCAACATATTATGACTTTATAGCATTCCTCTATTTTCCCCATACAATCAATTTTCTACCTTCTCAGATTTATGTTAGGATCTTATTACAATATTGTTCTGCTCTCCCTCTGACCCTTATACCAATTTTCACAAAGAGAATCATAGAATAGCTTGGCTTGGAAAGGACCAACCTGCTCTGGTGTATGTCTTCCCTGTATTATCTTCCTCATGTCTAGGAAAGGTGCAATTGCCATTTCTTTCCTGTCCGCAACAGGTTTCTTAATTTTCTTTTTTTCATATTAAAGGTTCTATATTCACATCCTAAATAGAAGTCTCCCTAACCCCTTGCACTAGCATTTCCTTGCACCTGTCTTCCCTTTTCTCAACTCCCCATCACAAAATGACACACATTTAATAGCAGTAATTGTTAATAACACCCAAAGAGTTATTTATAGGACCAGTAGTATTTAGTAATCAATGATCAATAACAAGCATTTTTCAGAATCCTGACCATCTAGAACTCCAGGCAATCTCAATGGAAAATATGAAAGCTGAGGCCCATCTATACAACTCTCAGTCCTTGAAAGGACAAAAATGTAGGCAGCAAGATGGAAGGGATTCTGTGACGGAGGACAAAAAAAAGGAGCGTACATAAAAGTAACAGAATGAAGATTTTCTCTGTAGAAATCAGTCTCAGGGTAAATGTGAGTTTGGAGAATAAAATTATTCCTGGTATTTGCTTGATGCTTCCTTGTGGCTACATTGATCAAATTCTTATTCATAGGCCCTGCAAGTTAGTTATAACTGCCATACTATGAGATACTCTTATATTCTTACATTAACATTTTATTTACCTACCTTAATGTTTACCTAGTTATCCTGTTGTTCTGAGAAACTTGTGAATCTTGAATACAGCTGGCTTGTTTACAATTTATCTTTCTAATTTCTTCTGAATATTAATTGCAACCAACACTGCAGATCTTCTCAAACCCATTTCACAAACCATCCCAAGGAAAAAACCATCTGTACTTCAGCTGGTGTTGTTTTTCAAGTTTGTTTTCATCCTTTAGCTATAAAATCTCTCGAACACATATAATGCCTCTAATCCTTGAGACTATGTACTCTGAACCCACAGTACAATACACAATTCTATGTGTTTTGGAAAGAAGGCTTTCTTCTGTCACGTGTGAAAGCACAAAAAACTTACTTACAGGGTATTTTGGATCAGTCCCAGTTGAAAAATTGATAGGATTGCTATTAACCATTTCTAGCTCTAGAGTTTCATGTGTTGGATTAACAAGAGGTATGTATAGATGAGCCCATCTGGAAAAAAAAAAACATATATGCAATGACTATTAATTACAGTGCTTGTTCCATTGCATTTTATTATTTATCATTTTTTTCTTTCTTGAAAAAGGAGTACTTTTAAAAATAAGAATTATTTTTTACTGAATTAGTATTTTCCACCAGTATGAAAACATATTTTATATCATTAATTAGCATTATTAATAATTATTAACAAGAAATAGTAGCAATAACATTCCTAATACTTGGCTCATTCATAAGGGCAGAATTTGTCTTGCTGTACTTCAGTTGACAAGAAGCTAGTTTAAGTTAGTTGGTTAAAAGGACTGTCTAGCTCTCTCGATAGCCAACAAGGAGAAAAAAAAATGCAGGGAGAACACTAAGATTTGAAATGACTTTTCACTATCTACAGAAGGAGCCTCCTTAATCCCTTAAACTTGGTGCCTCACTTTTAGATAGGAAGATATGGAAATGAATCCTAGTGTCTTCAATACCAAAGGCTTCATATTTATTCCTAGGCTCCAATTTACAGATTTATGTCTCACCTTTCTTTTCTTACTTTTTGTAGATCTAACTTGGAATAAAACATTTTAGTCAAATAGATAATTCAGACTGTCATGGCCAACAAAAAAATTTGGTTCCAAAAAGTAAAATAATTTTAAGCAGGTCTTATTATTCTGTAGTCTTTTCATGGACTCATAGTCTGTCTCAGGAAAAGCACTGGACATAGGGTAATCAGATAAAAGATGTCTGTAACTCCTTTTTTGTCTAAGCAATGGTTTACAGGAAAAGCTTGTAATTAAGTGGTGCTGTCAATAGCTTTTAATTTAGTGCCACTAGGCAACCATTCTTCTTGATCATTTTGTAACCTTGAGATCTCAAAACAAACTTAGTGTTCCACACCAGCCATTTCAATGGAGGCTCTGCCTGCATCCCTCCTCTTTCTTTCTCTGCATGAACTCAAAATACGTTTCATTTTGTACAATTGTTGCATTGTTCATTATAGCATAATGGTAAATCATCATGTTGCACATGTAGATGGTTTATTTTAATGAGTGTTGTAGCTGTCCCAGAAAAAAGAATACAGTATGCTGATTGTCTAAATGATATGCTTTAAATCCACTGGCACTCTATTTTACAGACTGTCCTTTATCTTCTAATCAAAGATTAAACAAACACAAGGTACCTTTAATAGGAAGCACAATTTTCAAGAGAATTCATAAGACTACCAGAAATTCTTCTATTCTGATCAACATAGTATATTGTTTGCCTTTAACAAATATCTATGACCATAAATCACATTCTTGTTATAAGATCAAGCAATACAGAAAAGAGATTCAAGGTGAATCAGTGAAAACAGTAAATAAGAAAAGTCTGAAAAATG
The DNA here is from genome assembly GCA_013400335.1 of Eurystomus gularis. Classification (NCBI taxonomy): domain Eukaryota; kingdom Metazoa; phylum Chordata; class Aves; order Coraciiformes; family Coraciidae; genus Eurystomus; species Eurystomus gularis. The sequence goes on from VZZY01016571.1 coordinate 19,940, forward strand.
AGATACATATATTGGTTTTGCTGTAATTTATCTACCTAATGGATACTCCCTCTAGTCAAAGCTGTGCCAGATTCCTCCACATATTTGTCTTCTGGAAAAAATTAGTCAGTTAATCATAGCTACATCAGTAAGGAAAAAGAAAACAGCAACACCCAGAAGAGAAGGTATTTCAGTCAAGCTTTACGACTGTAACTTCAGGCCCTAAAACTTGTGTGCAGGTGGGCTCCTTCAACATATTCAGTGATATAAATCCTCAGCAGCTGAGTGGCAAACTTGGTTTTGACTAACACTGTCAAAGCGTTGTGGCACTGAGGTCTCAACAGCAGAGAGTAGAGAAATACCATGATGCTTTCACACAGGAACTTCAGATTCACTGGGTAATTTCCATTTTTCACATTTACCTTCTCTAGCTTTTTCTTTTTTGTCTGGTCTCTTTTGAATATAATCATTTGTCAAAGTTTAAACTGTATTGGAATGTCTGAAATTTCAGTAGGCAACTATTTGACTGTTAGAGGTTCCTCAAGTGACCAAAATCCATTAAGAACCTCTGCCATCCCACACAGATTGACTACCATGGTTATGCTAGAAAAAGCTGTTGCATCTGACAGTAAGTTCAAGACCACTGTGAACATTGTTCAACTTACTCATCTTCAATGACTCCTATGTGGAGCCCATAACAGGATGGATAAATGAAGACGGAGAAAATCAAGGAGAAGGTTTGTTTGCTTAGAGAGAATGTTAAAGAATGAGTTAAAATCTACCTTGACAGAAACAAAAAGCAGAATCAGACTATTTCTGTCATAAACCAAGATTGTTATGGTATCTGAAGAAGGATTAAAAGACAAACTGTTAGTATTTATTCTTTTCTCTTTCAAGAACTGATTAGAAATTGATTTTAAGTGTATCAAT
>VZZY01016581.1:0-42735 GCA_013400335.1 Eurystomus gularis
ACGATTCTTATGTTCATGCACAGACATACTGCAAGTTGATGTCCATAGAATTAGCCTTAAAAGACATTTGATATGTTACTCCTTTTCTGTAAAGATTATTTTAGCATCCTCTTATTTCTGAGTGCAGAACAGAGTATTGCTATTTGAGGTGAAGACCAATGCAAGACAATGTGGAAGAGTGAACCAAAGGGAATAAGCCACATTTCTGGTGGTACAGTTGGAATGCCAGGTGTGCTCTTGAATAATCTTCCAGAGGCTGGAAATCCCTCAGACTTCAGAACTGGCAGGTACTGTAATGTTCTTTGAAGTATCCAGGCCTGAGCTACCTAAATTAGAATAATCTTTGATACATGAGTTTTAGTAGCAGAGTCAATGACTGACACATGAGTAAAGGATACAGTATTTATTTCTGTCAATATAGTAATTTCCTTCTAATGTTCTTAAATTTCCTTGTTCTACTCCTGAGGTGAACATGCTTTCTCTAGTTATCCAATGTCTCTTGTCAAAGAATAACTTTTAGAATAAATAAATTAGATATAATGATTTGATGCTACTTCTTGTGGGAAATTAACAGTACTCTTAAATATGCCTTTCTCTAGGATTTCATTCTGTCACTGTACAGAAGACTTTGTTAAAATACTGCTAATCTAACGTAACATACGAAAGCAACATAAATGTTTGGAACCAGGTTCAGAGGTATATCTAAAGTAATTTTAAAAACATATTTTGAATTGCATTTGCATATATCTAAAATCTTTCTCCTGGGTTGTCCAAACATGCATACCGCCAGACCTCAGTCTGAGTGGTCCTCAGACTTTACACAGTGTATTTTTTCCTACTTATCTGTATACAAGATAAAGTAAACAAGTATACAAGTAAATTACATTTACTCATCATCAGTTAGTTCACTAAAGTCTTGATTTGTAAAATTCCCTGACACACAAAAAAGGAATACAGAAGAAAATAAAAGAAAAAATGGTGTAATTTAAATTACTCTTACACCCTTTAATAATTTTTGGACTGTAATTGCCATGTAAATTTACATATTGGTAACTTATTCTAACTCAGGAAAAAAGAGCCTACTAGTTGACTACCTTACTTGTCATTAGTTCACTGTTTCATTCGTATAGGCAGCATATAAAAAATGACTTAGTTTCTTCTAAATTTTTATCTAGCTGTGCAATTACTACAGTATATTTAATACAAAGCCTTGTATAAAAGTTGCTTTCTTTGCCTAAGGGGCATCAGCCTGCTCCTGTGGTAAAAAATACAATATCAATAAATAAACTATTAGAATATGTATACAGATACATATTTGCTTACGTGGTGGATAATCTTAATTCTGTTTTCACTCAGATGTTATGCAGTTGATCAGGTCCTGATTCATATACGCTGTCACTCTGACTTTTGTGCCATTATGAACTATAACTCTCAAAGGCAAATCAGGAGATAAAGAAATGTCAAGTTCTCGCTGAACTCTGCTTGGATTTTTCTGAGATAAATATTACATCAGATCCTAATTTAATTCCTTCCTAACAGTTTTATTTTCACAGTAAGTATCCGACAAAACCATTTTTCTTTAAAAGGAAGAAGATAATCACTTTCTAGTCTTAAATTATTAACTTCTCTAATACGAAACAGTGATTCTACAGTAAAATAAATTAAAGGTAAATCAAATTTGCAACATGCTGAAAACACTCAGATACAGGTTTTGATTTCCTTAGGTGCCAGTCCAGGTTAACAAGGTGTATTCAGCTCAGATTTGAGAAAAAACTAGTATTAGACTTAAGCTTGCTACATATATTCCAACAGATGATGAAAAAATAAAATGAGGAAGAATGTCTATACTCAGCTATGGCTATGTCTGTCTTGCTCTATTGGATTTTGAAGGTCTGTAAACAAAGCTGATCTAGCACAAAGTAACCATATACAAACCATAATGCATACATTTGATCAACACATATTGCACTACCCCTGTTGTACTAATGAAAAGCGGGAACTTGGTAGGAAGATTCAATGACGTATAGTCAGGAAGAAAAAATGACGACTTATGTCAATAAATCAGAAAAGTGACTGATCTAAAATCCAAACAAATGATATCTTGGAAGAATCACTGAGCTGCTGAAACAATCATAACCAAGTTCACATTGGTCATTCCTTCATAGTTCTGGGTGTATAGCACACACACACGGTTTGGTGCTTTTCCGAATAGGAAAGGCTTCTTCAGAATCCCTGAATCTTGGATGCTGTCCAAAAGCAACACACCAGTCATTCCTCACAGGCTTACTACTGGCATAGATTAAAAAGTCAGGAATCATACTGAGGAGAGCAAGTGTTTGCTTGCTCAGAGCTCTTCTAACATGAATGTCAGGGAATTTTGACCGGAGTGGTGAGGTTTCTTCCTGTTGTTATGGCAACAGCAAAAAGAATCTGCTCTGTTTCATGTAGAAAACAAAACTGATCGAAGCAGGACTGTGTGAGAGAAAGAAAGACAGTCTGTAGGCCACAATTTTCACTGAAAAGTAGAGCAGTCACATTTGGGCACAGCTCTTTGCTTTGCAGACAATTCCATCGAGGATGCAGCAGAATTTCACACATCGGGTTGCTAGGATATTTTGTGTGGTCATTTCTGGCAGTTTCCCCATGCAACAACGAAACAGGTGTTTTAGGCAGAGCTACTAACAGGTTACGCTCTGTATTCATGTCTGGAAGCAGGGACTCATTCAATAACCTGTGGTTGCTACAGTCACTAGCTGTAAACAGAAAAACTTGTATCACTGACAACACAGATAGGTATTCCTATGTCATGGCTGTCTGTATCGTGTCAGGAAAAGGATCTACAGTCTTGTAGAGCTCTATGACAGTTATGCTAAATACACTGTTAGGAGCTGCTCTGGCACAGAATGATAAAATCTGGTGGGATCAGCTCCCTTTTGCAAAGCTTTCAGGATGGTGGATGCTCACATGTCCAAACGTATGCTCAATCACCTCCTCCAATATTCTCCTCTGCCCTCAACTCCTCTGCCTTCCCCTGTCATCCTTAAGTAGATTTTGGATTCCTATGCATTAGCTCCAGAAGTTTTGGTTATGGTACTGCTGAGTTAAGTAGTCTCTAGGGGCTGAAAGAATTCAAGCAGGCCTTTCTTATCGCCAGTAGTTGACTCCGCATCATCTGTCTACAGAAGATCAGATCACAATCTTCCTTTTTGTTCTCTCCTGCTAAAGGGTGGAGCATGCACTCAAAATGCCAAATGATCAGGTAAGTAAATTTGAAACAAAACAAGGACAGTGCAGGTGAGGCTGAAAGAACAGTAGCAATAATCTTCATTCTATGTGGTGCAAGAAATATATGAGAAACTTTACTAAAATCATGGAATCCTGTAACTTCCGCTATAACCTCAACGTATGCAGGGAAGTCTGCTTAATGTGCCACTGTGTGATTGATTGCTTTTGAAAGTAACAAGCACAATGAGGTTTAACTGTTACTGTTTGTAAGTCTTTAGGAGTAGCAGTAGACAGCATTTTGCAATTATTTGTGTTAGCCTTTTTGCTTAGTTTAGTGTATTCACATCATGATGTTTCAACACAGGAAAGAAAGCACTTCAGTCAGCAGCAGAAACATTTCTGGTCTGTGATTACAAACAGAGCACATCGGCATATTCATGTGATAATAAAAATGTTGGGGAAGCAAAACCCAAAGACATGTTGTTAGACTTCCATTTTTAAAAATTCAAAACACAGTAGCATTATTCTTCTGCGTAAGTACATGAAAGCAAAATTGACTGACAGTGTCAATTGTCACTGAAGTGACTGACCAGAGACAAAACAAAACTTAATATTTAATTCTTATTGACCTTACAAAAGCTGTAAAGAATCTCATAATGAAAATCATTTTAATACCTTTGAACATTCCTTAGTGCCATTGGGAATAGAAAGGAAGATTTTAAAAGTTAACCCTTCCCTGAACAGTCATCCTTTAGACTGTATGAGTCACTTCTTCATTGCTAATTGTGTATACCAGAAATTATGTTTGGATTTGTTTTTACATGAGTGAGTATTGATTTAATTATGCATGGAAATAGAAATGCTTTCTAAGGCAATTTACCATACTTATGTAAGATTCACTATTTGACTTTAAAAAAAATAATTAAGATTCTGCTTGAGTCTTGATCTGAACTAATGAAGCTGCTCATGAGCTTCTAGCAACACGACTGCACGGCACTTTGATATTTCTGCTGCTCTGCTAACTTATTTCACATATTAATTCCAAATGTCTAAAAACTTTTTCAGAATAAATAGCAAAGCAATAAGCAGAAATTATATCCTCTTTAATATTCCAGGCTTTTAATATAGAATGCCCAGGTACCAAGGCTATTGTTTATACAGAAGAGAAGGAAGGGCAAAATAAGTGCGTTGTCCCTTCTGTGGATACTGTGAATAGGTAGGGTGGCAGGCACTTATTATTTCCCAGATCACCTTCTCTTTTTGCCTCCACTGTTCATTTTTTTCCACTCCACACTCTTACTGGGGCACATCATGGAACAGGGACAGTTTGCCTGTTACACTTACGTTTTGTTTGGGGTTTTTTTAATACCTCTATGGATAGTGAATCCACACAAATCCAAAGAGTTAAGTTTTCAGGGTGAGAAGTTTAAAAAATTTTAATAAGAGTAAGGTCAGTACCAGAGTTATGCCTTTTTATATTTAAGATCTAGAGAGAAACACTTTTGAAGGCTGCATATAACTTACTTTGCTAAACCACAATCAAGTACTTCATGTGTAATCTGTGTGGGATGAATGCTTTGTGCATGAGGTGAAGAGTGTTTTACCAGACAAATACGGTAGACATATCTGGAAAAAAAAGAAAAAGGAGACTAGTTATGATGAATTATTGATAATTTCAGGGGGTGTCTTGTTTTAGAGAGATTATTGTAACCACTGTCACGTAAACATTGTTAGCACACCTGAGGGAGTACCATGGTTGAGATAAACAAAACAAGTTATTAATAACAGGTTGTTTATTCTCTGTAAACAAAACTAAACAAACCAGAAAAAAGTCAAAACCATGTCATGTATTAGCATTAATATAATTACCTGTGTTTCTTTCACGACTGTTTACAAATTCTACCTCCTATGCATGGATGGTGAAACCTTTTCATGTCATATGCAAATAGTCTTTCCCACATTTTTGTACTGCTATATTCTCCTTTCATACTTTTCCCCTCCTTCCTTAGTCATTCCTTTGGGCCTGTTATTATCATCTCCTTTTTCCTTCTCCTGCTGTTGCTTCACCAACCTACTGTCTGCATGATGACATTGTCCTGTTCACGTCCTGTGAATAGTACTGCTAGATAATATTCCTAGCATTTGTTCAACTTGTTTACTCTTTTTGATATTTTTTTCTTTTGTCTGAACTAGTAAAAATTTTAACACTAACTTCAAAAACAAAATCTTTGAGGATATTCTTCTAAATACACCAAAACAGAGATATTATAGATAGAAATTAATAAGTAGATCCCAGAACTTAAAACAACAGTCTGTCAAACCACTGCTTAATAATTTTCTGGACTTTTCAGGAAGGTTGAGCTACCTTGAACTCTTGGCAGGGGTCAAAATCTTTCTAAATTCAGTTTTGATTTAACTCAAATCTCTGTAGTTTTGTATCAGGAACCAGAATCTGTATATGTCACTCCTAGACTATTCTATGAAGCGGGCATCTGCATCTGAATTATCCAGTCTTTTTATTTCTTTCTTATAAAATTAGAAATCATGCTTTCCTTCTCTATAGCAGTTATGCCAGGGAGTGCTACTGGGAGAAACAGAAACAGTAATAATGGTAATCTATGCAGAATATTCCTTTTAATATTAGTAATTTTCTCTGCCTACAGGATTGAATATTTGTTCCAGATGTCTTAAACTTCTTTAATTTACTGCATCAGTGGGTCAAAATTGAAGTCACACACTTTTTTTGCAAGACCTCTGAGATGTACACACCTTAGTAAGAGTGCACATTGCCCACATAAATCCAAACTTCATTTGCATGCCAATTCTTGTTCAACAAGATTTAACAGCATCATTTCCAACTTACTACTCGTCATGTTTGAGATTCTTTATTGATTCTACTTTTCTTCATTCCTGGTTACCACCAGAACTTATATCCACACATCATTTCTGCACTTATTGAATAACGTCCTTTTTCATTATCTTTTTTTGGTTGTTTTTTTTTTTAATATGTATCTCCATAATTTGGAAGAAAAGAGTAAGAGATGAAAGTAAACACAATAGTTTTATTTCAGTTTCCTTGGATTTTGTTTTGATTGAGGTTATATTTCTATAATATTCCAGTCATTCAAGAAGTTTTTTTCCCTGAACTGTAGGAGCTGCAACTGTTGTAAACCTGGAGGCAGAAGGTAGGTAAATACTAAGTTTAATTTATCCTTACTCTTCTATTTATGCTTTTTCTCAAATGCGTTCAGCTGTTTCTTAATCACACAGGAATTCTCAAGATACACTGCTTTCACTGCCATTTTCACTTTTACTGTCATCACTGTTGTGATCCTGCTATTTGCCTTGTTGCCTTCTATCAGGATACTGAATTTCGTCATCTCATGGTCACTGCAGGCAAGGCTGCCCCCAGCCATTACACCCGTCAACACTTTTACCTTATTTGAAAGTGGTAGGTCCAGTAGAAAGTCTCCCCTAATCATCTTCTTGATCACTTATGTCATAAGGTGACACTAAGTAGCCTGTTGCAGACACCCTCAACAATATGCCCTTATTTGTCTGCCCACTAATCCTAACCCATAAACTCTCAGGTGGCTCATCATCCCAAGGCAAAGCTCCATGCATTCTGTCCACTCTCTCACATAAAAATATAATTCTCCCTCCTCTCTACCTCACTCTGTTTTCCTGAAGTGCCTGCAATCCACTGCAACACTCTAATCACATAAGGTATCCCACAATGTGCCCATGATCCCAATGAGATTCCAGGTCTGTAACTGCATGCACACCTTTGACGACTCCTGATTCCTCCTCGTGCTGCATGCACTTCACAAAGGCATGCCATTGTACTCATTTCCCAGAAAAACTATGAAAGCTGTTGTCCTGTAGACATTTCCTTATTTCCGTGTATGTGCTTGATGTAGGCTGTTTTCAGCCATTTTCTTTTTGACAATGTCTCATCAGTCCACATCACCCTGCATGTTTTGCTCGCCAGCTTGATCCACCATTTCTTGATTGTGCGCCATCATCTCTGACCTCCATCATTCCTAATTTAAAGCTCATGTCTTTTGTTATTAGTAGAAGTATTTGTAGGTAAAAGTAGAAGAGGAAAAGATAAAGGGAAGACCCCTACACTTCCCAAGATAAATATGGATTTTTTTCCCTCTTTCACATCTACATGAAACCATACTGGTAAATATGCACCTTCTAAATCAGATTTCATATTTCAAAAAGAAGTTAACTTATTTTCTTATTTGGCATGAACACTTTTTTCTGTCTGACCATCTCTATGTCTCTGAACCTTCATTTGCAACTGTGCTAGAGATGGTACTACATCTTTATTTTTCCTTTCTCACCTTTAAATATTCTCTTATTTTAGTTTGCCTTTGTCAAAATTGTACTTTCCTGTTCTATTGTACTTATTCCTCAATCTTTTTAGTCCCTCTTTCACATTCCTAGGATACAAGAATTTTTGCCCTTTCACAGTTCCAGAAATATAATCATGTCAGTTGAAAAAGGGATTAAAGAAAGTCCAATCTATAATGTGTTCTTTTGTCAGGGCTTCTAGTAATTTCTCTCATCTCTTTATGTAGCTTCAAAGTTAAAGCAGACAGGGTCTAGACTACCTATTTTCTCTGGTTTATTTTGCAGATCCCTTTGATCACTTAGTTTCCTTAAAAATACTTCTGCTGAGGCTAATGCAGCTTAGTTATCACGAGGAGCTTGGATGACTATGTACAATTCATGGACAGAAAAAGCTCTATGGGCTCTCTTTGTGACATGCTACCGACCACAACTGTTCTTGAGCAAATTCTAAACCATTACCATAAAGTTCCTGTTCCATACATTGTCTGGCACTGCTGTACTTCAGATATTTCTCATTTCCTTGTTCTCTGTACCATCAAATTTACTTTCTGTCTCTCTCTTCCTCATTCTGTCCAGATATTCTACTTACACGTATAACTAACATTACATGACTAATCACAAACCTGTTCTTAATGCTCCTCTTATTCCTCCATGAATATAGTTCTAAATTTCTTTTTTTCTTTTTGCATATTTATCAATCAGAAAGCTTTTAATTCCCTTGCCAACATAATAACTGAGCACAAGAGTAGCTCATGAGCACAGAGAATTTCCTTCTCAAAGAAAATACAGTAGAAGTTCAAAAAGTGCAGAACTGATAAAAAAAAGTGCAGATCAGTTCAGAATGCCTAGATACAAAATTATGAACTTGAAAGTTTATGCCATTCTCCAGCTATTAAATTGTTAACTACTTGTTGCTGGTAAACTTTCATGCTCCCCATTAGATAATAACTGGCTTCAGGAATGAAACTAGCATAAGAATAAAAAAACAACATCTGTGCAAAATCTGTGATAAGCATTACTACTTCATCTCTACTTTCCCTAGTTTAAATAATTTCTTTTTCTCTGTGTAATTGATGCCTCCATCTGAACCCAGAATGTTCAGCTGCAAAATAAAACTCTATTGACTTTCTGATTTGAGCATATGACAGTTATTTTGAATACAAATTAAAAGTGAGATAGCAGGGCCATTTTGAATAAGGTATAGGTGTCAGGGAGCATGATCTATGCATTAGTATGTTTTTAATACATGATGTTGGTACGTGATGTTGGGACTGATGCTCACCAGAATACAATTAATGAAGTAGGAATGCTTTTTCATATCTTTATGCAAAATCCAGTATTTGTAGACACGCTAGTTTTGCCCACACAGAACCAATCAGATACTGATTTGCTAGTGGTGAGTGCAATGGGAAGCAACAGTTTCTTACTCCACTAAGTGTGTAATTCAGCTGTCTTCATCTCTAGAGCCTTTTGGTAGGTGATCAGAGCTCTGTGGACTTTCTTAACCAATCCACACCATTGCATAAAGTGACTGCTATAAACTGCATTAAGTACTAATGATGGATAAACAAGAAAGGGTTCAGAGTTTAGTTATCTAACCTGACCTGTTCAGTTTTACAGAATAAGTGTTATCTTCTGTCCATGAATTTAATATACTTTGCTATCAGTGCTTCATGTATTCTTCCCAAACTGATCAAGTCAAAAGGACTGGTTATCAGCCTTGTATTTCTGGCTGTGGAATTGCTCCACCTTGTGGATCATGATACAGTCATGGTCATCTCAAACATGACTTCAGAAGGGAAAATAAAACCAGTTATGTCTTCAAATGACTGACTGAATGCCACCATTTACTTCTTAAGCCTTTAAAACACCTCTTCCAAAAAGAAGTGTTTTCTGACTGTGAAAGGGCACAGTGTCACTTCACAGTTAAGTGAACTGATTCTTAGTCCTACCCACTTTTGTTATTGTACAGAATGGATATGCATGTTGAGAACTGCACTGATTTCAACAATCCTCTATTCGGTTTCTCTGTATTAAGAATCACTGAATAATTTTCTTAGCCTAGCAGGAATAAAAAAACCCGCATTTGCTGATGCTGGTGTATTCTCAGTAAATTATTTTGTTTGTATCCCATATTTTCTCTGGTCTGCACTGGTTTCCCGTAACTGCTGACTCTTTGAAGTCAGGGAACGCCTTCATTGTTCTGACAGACTGTTCCTTAGGATTGCTCCATTATTGGAGCACCCAGATATTAACAGTCTTTCCAGTCCTCTATTCTTAGGGGGCAACTTCACTGTAAAGTGAATTTTCAATGAAGGCCAAGGTACATTTGGAAGGGGGAACGAAAAACCAGGACAGTCTGTAATAAACATTGAGTGTTAATAGGATTGGTGAAATGAAATATGCTGGGAGTAAATTTGTCTTTCGAGCAGTTGTTATGCCATTGTTGTATGAATGAACCTGCTGAATTGCGCTTCTAACGCCATAACAGACCAAGTTCAACAGAACCTGGTCCAGGAGGGAAGCATCTCATTGTGAGCTATATGAGATAGTATTCCACCCGTCTCTTCAGTTAGTTTCACAGCTGAGTTGAATGAAATAAAAAAGATCAGGACAGGGACCAATGCAGACATGTGAGATGCATATCATAGTGTATATTTTGTGTGCAAGTAAAGGTTAATGGCTCAATCTCCTTTGTTAGTTGTTTTTTATTTGTGAGCCAGTGCTGCCCTTCACATCAGCTGTGAGCAGCACTGTTAATTGTTCCAAAATGAATGATAGGAATGAAGACAAAGAAGAGAAGAACAAAGCAGGAATCCATCAAATTCAGTTCAACAGCTGTCAAGGGGCAATGGGAGTGTGCACTTTTGCTATGTTTTTATACAGGCATGTCATCATTTGGAGGTTTATTGCAAGCTTTAACTCTTCTGATTGAAAAAGATTACAGCTATCATCTTGTCTCTTGGTCAGCAGTATTGGAGCAGAAACTCTAAGAGCAGAGGCTCTTTTGAAAAATCAGACTAGTTGTTTTGGTCCTTGTGAAGAGTTCTTCACTTTGCCACTGTAGTGGTGAAACAAGATGCTAGCAGCAACCATGTGAAAAGTTCTTCTGTAGTGACAGTCACAGGTACGCTGACTCTGCAGCCCAGCTTGGGGCCGTAACGGTGTGCATTCTTTGGGATGTGCCTTTATGTACGTCAGTACATGTGAGTCTAGACTGCCTTAAAATACAGTGGAGGACATTGACTAGACTTGACATTGTCTCCAGATGAACACACCCATGATGTCCAATTACACTGTCAGACTCCAAGCCAAAGGGGATGTTGATCAGGGAATTTGGCCTTCAGAATGCCTTTGCGGGAGAATGTAAATAGTCTGAGTCAGTGAGTGTTAAGCATACTAACGCTAAAGCTAGATTCATGCTTATTGGTTTTTCAATGTCTATCAAGAAAAACCTGATGAGTGACATCAAATATAGTAGAACACAGTTTACCTGGAAAACCTAAAATCAATCCTTCACAAAATTGCTTTTATAATACCTGCTTCTGCTTATTAATGGGTGAGAGATTACTTCAGTTAGATGCATTTTTTAATTTCATGTCTCTGAAAGATATGTCTATGTGCAACTCTGAGGGTTCAATGTTTATTCTATAATCAACATTTTTCGTCCTTTAATATTTCAAATTACTTACGTATATCTGAACATGAAAAGTCATTTCCCTTTCCCTTTCCAGTTTTACTGTTGAATTTCCTGGCATTACTATTAGTCAAAGCCACTCATTAGCTTTGAATATTATGCAGAAATAACAGGATAAAGAAAACAAAGGCTGTTCTTTTCTGTTGAACTGTTAATCTTCTACTTCAAAACCAGTGAACTCTTATAGAACAAAATCACAAGTCAACCAGACCTTAAATATATTATTCCATTATGACTGCCTTTTTTTTTTTTTTTTTAAGGAGAAATCATCCTTCAAAATAGGCTAAACATGGCACTGTCTGGGAAGAACACATGGTATAGTGGGAGATTTTTAGGTATTATTCATGTGCTTTAAGAACCTCTTATAAGGAAAAAAATCGGCATTTTATAATTTAATACCTGTGACCTTCAGTAAGTCTCAGTTTCTCAATAAATAAGCTTCAGTTTATATCCTTATTGATCAATTATGATCTATTGAAGAGGAGGCCAATATTTATAATCAGTTTTCAAATGTCCCTTTAAAACACTTCCATTTTAGTTTCTCAGGGGGATGTCTAACTTCTACTTGTTTTAGTCCTGTCTTTTCAGATTTGCACATAAATAAGTGGAAATCCGTCAAATCCGTATGTGGCTGCTGTCTGTGAGAAATCCTTTTCTGTTTTAAAGAAACAGAAGTGGAGCTTTCACAGCATTAATATTAGGTATTAAAATTTATTATACTTCATAGAGTTAAGACAGAAAGTAAAGACTGCTATCAATTAGGGTCAAATTTAACTGCAAAAAAACAACAAAATAGATAGAACTCAACATAGACTATTAAACACATTCACATTCCGAGGTGAATTAAAGATGACACTATTGTATGAAATTTAACTGTCTACAAGACCTGAAATATAGTGTAAAAAGAGAGGGTGATGTTAAGAACAGAGTTTAAGTCTGTCTTTTTCTGTTAGCACGAGTTACATCACGGACACTATGGAAGACTGCTTACTGTACTTAATTAGAGTCTGATTCCTTTAGAGAAAAGCCCTTATTTTAAAATCTAAATTGGTGTTGTAGGGTTAGAGGTAAATTCAAGCCAAATGTGAGTATTATTCTGTCTGTATATAATCTTTAGAGATAATTGCTTCTACTTTTTTTTTTTTTCCAGATTTAATATGTAGAACAAAATAGATTTGTGGTTGGGGGAGAGGCAGAGTGGAAATGTAGACCACTGGATATCTTACAGGCCCACAACAAATACTTTAACTACATTGGGTGAGTGGAAATCAAGACTGCAGAGCAGCTGAATGCTACGAAAATGTAAATACAAATTGTGGAAGTATAATAAAGCTATACAGGGTGCAAATCAAATTAGGCACTGGAAAGAGTACAAATACTGACATCAGGCCACCTTGATACTTTTACAAAATGTTTGCAAATATAACCTATATAAATGGATAATAAAAGATTGTAACTCTGAATTTTGAAAATACAGCCATATGAAAAAAATTGATGCACTATGTTTTCTATAATTGGCTTTTTCTGGAATGGGTGCCCAATTATGCAGCCATGATGCTGTTTTTCTCACTCAATTTTTTTTAATGCAACAGAACTAAAATTTTCAGAGTGGAGATAGCATGGCCTGTAATTTTTCTTGGAGGAAGAAAAAGCATAATAGTGTTTTTTAAAACAGACCTCAAATTTAGTATGATCACTATTATTGATTCAAAAGCATAGAACTCAACTGGGTTCCTCCTCTTTAAGAATAATATTGAAACTTAGTACAGAAGTTTCTTAGCACCACACCTAATCAAAACTTTATTCATTATCACACTTTTGCTGAGGGTAATTTAATTAATAATATTGTAACTGCTCTTGTTTATTACCCTGCCCACTTTCTACCTGTGCCCTATAAAATGGGTGGGCATTTTCAGAAGTTTCTAAGAATTTAGTAGCACATCTCACTGACCCATCAGTGTATCTGGTGGTCTTAGATCAGCCCCTTCTTTTGGAAAAACCTCTCACAGGTACCATTCCCAAGAGAGCTCTTTAGGGGAGCCAGTAACAAAGCCAGTTAATTGTTGGTAGGAGAATCTAGTGCTTAACTGGAAAAAGGTAGGAAAGAAAGATCAGAGATTTTTCTTTTCTCTGTACTGTAAAGTGAAGTTAAGTGAAATTGAGAAGTACTCAATTCAAAATGCTTGCAAGTCTATTGTTTCCATACAGTATATAATTCATCTGCAACACTCATTCTCAAATGTTATCTTGAACATAGCAAGATGAGTAGATGGATTACATGTTTATCATAGCAGGTAAATTCTGTTATAATTTCTATTTAGAAGGATGAAAACTTCACGATTAAGGGTTTAGGGCTCTAAATATTAAGGGGTTTTATAATAATCTTTCAGCTAATATAAGTTCTCTCATCTGAAAGCTTTTCTCCACCTATTCTACCTGAGAGATATCATTGTTGGGAGTTGGGATACTGAACTGAATACCCTACAGATCTGATCCAATGCAGTAGTTTTTGTGTGACTGGATTTTCAAGGAAAAGAATGAATGAAGAAGAATGACTTCCTATTAAGTCTGGAATATAAAACACTGCAATTCTGTAATGACAACATTATGTTTTACCCGCTCAATATTTGAACAGAATAGAGATAGAAGACTGTCAGAAGGAAAAAATGTATTACCTATGAGGGTTTTGGTTGGCTCAGAAGATTAATCAGATTATATAAATAGCAGGAAGGAGAAAGAATTTAAAAACAATAAACAAACCAATGTAGATGTTATATATTGTCCAAATAAATACATCTGCTCATCACGAGGACTGGCAAACCTTATAGAAATGATGAATGGATTACATATGAAAAGAAGATGTGGTAAAGAGATGCTAAACTATTGTAACATAAAGAGGCTTAATTTGTAGCCATATGTCAGTATAAATGGATGAATGTAAACCCAAGTCAAGGCCAAGTAACTATGAGAGAAGGGGTCTCCCTACTGTGGCCTCAAATCCTAGCTTCATTCCACTAGTTTTAAGAACCTAAACATGTTGCTCAGGTTAATGTAGACTTGTGTGGTGAACCGACCACATGATTTTTTCTGCCTTATTAAAACAGTGAGCAAAAGAACTCGATTTCCCATAAATCTATTCGGCATAAATCCTCCAGGAAACCGGAACCGAGATAACGCCAGCCATAAATATCGAAAAAGAAAACAAACTTTCTCTTTTTCCGCCTCACTGCACAAAGGGAGCACATCGCTCCTGCTGAGCGCACCCCCCCCCTCCCTCCGCCGCTGCCGGAGAGGAGCGAGGAGGAGGGGGGGAAACTGAACTGAGCTGTCAGCGCAGCCCCCTGAAGAAGCCAAGCAGCCAGAGAGGGGGAAACTGAACTGAGTTGTCAGCGCAGCCCCCTGAAGAAACTAAGCAGCAGAGAGAAGGGAGCAGCCGCCGCGGAGAGCCGCCGGGCAGAACTGCTGACTCCCACTGCTCCAGGAATCCGGGGGAGAGAAAGAAGCCGTAAGCTGCCGCCGGCCGTAAGGTGCGCAATCGTTGCCACTGCCGTGAGCCGCCGCCACGAGCCAAAACTGAAAGAATCCAGAAAAAAAGCTGCAAGCTGCAGCAAGAAGAAGAAATTGCAACAAGAGGCCATTGGAAGCCGCGTGCTGCAGAAAGCCACGCCGCAGAAGGCCGCGTTGCCAGAAAAAGTGAAGAAGTGGTGCCGAAGAAACTGCACCGAAAGCTGCACTGCCAGAAAAGACAAAGCCGACGCCACCGTCGGAGGGAGAGAGAGAAACTCCAAGCTGCAAGAGAAAGAGAGAGAGAGAAACTCCAATCGCACCAAAAAGCTACAAGCTGCTGACGTCACTGGAAACAGTCCAGGTCTGCCGGTTGGACATCGTCGTCGTTCCACGGAGACCATCACCAAACGCCGAAAGGACACATGCACGCACACACACGCACCATCCACACATACAGGTCGTATTTTGACATAATTAAGTCCTTATTTGCCCTTATCTCTCGGTGGGTGAGAGGGGGAGTGAATGGGTGGGCGTGGTGTTCTTTAATATTGTAATATTTCCATAGAGTAAATAGGGTTTTATTAGAATATATTTAGTAATAAACTTGTTAGATACTCATTTCGGTCTCCGTGTCTGCTTGCGAGCCTGGTGGGGAGATGTCCCAATTTACCCTCAACCCTTCTCCCTTTGGGAGGTGGTCGGACCCCTGCGCGCCCGACCGCGACAACTTGTATAACTGTAGGAAATCCTGCTTTTTACTTTGATTTTGGCATACTCATACACATAGCTGTTCTCTTTGGGACTGATACTGATATTCCTCATTCATGTCCCTTCTCTTATTCACGTAAATAGCCCAGGATTTTTGAGAATCAGGCTTTCTGTTTGATCATTCATTGCACAAAGCATTGGGTACGATTACTCTGATGAAGAGAGACAAGAATTGATTCTGTGCCTGATCAGCTATTTCACCAGTCATAAGAAAGAGCACTTACCAGATCATAAGTCTAGAAGGAATGAACTGCAGTGTAAGCCTTGACCTGTTCTGTTTCCTGTTCTTGTCCCAAGAGAAAGGTAACCGTGAGTGGCCTGCAAAATCAAGCAAAGTGATACATACCCCTTCTCTCAAATATTTGCCAGGTATATTGTTGCTTTTGGCAGCTTTGAGTGAGTTAAGTAATTTATAATTGCTCAGTGCTTCTGTTACTGAAAATGTTTTGAATTCCTTCATTTTAATCATAATCTGAAATGTCTGAAAACGTATTTTTACACATATACAAACAAACACAAAGACATACTTCTTCCTTTGCTGAACAGAAAAATGAAGAAAATACAAAAAATGAAAAGAAAGGTCTTAGGGGAAAAAAAGGTAAAAATAAGCAATGTCAAGAACTATATCTGATGCGTGCATTCATTTTCTTTCTTTCATTCTGGCTGTATATTAACGAACACTTACAGAATATAAGAGCCGGAATTTTAAAACAATCAGCAAGGCTCCCCAACATGCACAAAATTGTAAACCCATCACAAAGATATTGAACTTCAAATGTTCAAGACAACGTCCAATACCTATGAAAATTGTCCATTTATAGGAAATGCTTTTAAATTGGCTTTGTCCAGGCCAACTACACGGAAATGGCTGCTGAAGGAGCATAATTATATTAAAATGATTCAAGAAGGGTGATGGTCTTTCATGAAGCCTAATCAGTACCTTGGCTGTATCTATGGGCACAGAATGGACAGGAGCAATCTATTGAACTGCTAGTCCTCAATTATCATTATCTTTGCCTTGTTGCTTAAGTACATGCAGTATTCCAGGGTCAGTGCTTATGCAGTCTGGATTCCTGTGTGACTAACCAGCCTTGAGGACATTCAAATACAATTTTTATTGTCTTTTCACCCCCATTTGCACAATTCTGCATTTTAATAGTTAAGCAACACAAAAATTCTTACCAGAGGACAATCTGATCCAACCTCCTTCACTAAAATTTTAGATTACTAGATTATTCCATGCTACAATTTTATGTACACTTCCATGCTGCCAATCTCTCTTATTTCCATATTTGCACTTCATAGTATTCACTCTCACATCCTACACTGTAAATTCAAATTCCTCATTTCATCAATCAAGTTCTTGATATTTTAGGGTACAAATATTTATGTTGCTTTTAGATCACACTAAATCTGCCAATAATATTAGGCATAGTCAGAACCACCTGATCACCATTTTGATCAATATGAGTACTATTTCTTTTCTTACCATCCTGGTATCCTTCTTTATCTATTGGTATTGGATTAGCTGTTGCTACAGTTTTGTTTACCTCTCTCTACATACTAAAAATGCATAGGAATAATTTCAGTCTCTTCCTCAGTCTTCTCCTTAGTTGTTTTGCTTTATAGTTCCTCTTCTCAACTGCACCAGCCTCAAACCCCAAAGAGATACAACGTCAGCTGCTCTCAGAGAGTACATCCATTAGTTCTGTGTCTCAATAGATATGCATGCAATTTAAATAACACCTGTCCTGGTTGCACCTGCTGATAATCATTATCTTACTCCTTTTGCTCTCTTCCCTGAAGGATCAAGTGAATGCAACTGAAAACCACCTGAGCCATCATTCTGCTGAGGTGATCAGTCGTGCTTCATCTGCTGCACTGGGGAACTCTCAGATGTAATTTGTTGTGACCTGAAGAAGGATTAGTGGATTTTTAATTTCACTCTTTGGAATCTTTTCCCATCTAAATTCTGCAGCTCATAACTTTCCCTCTGCTGTGTGGCACAATCCTGTGGTATCTAGTTCCTCTGTAATAATAACAGGTGGCTTATTCTCCTTAGCAAAGAGCATTAAGTCACACAGACTCCTTTTGGTGTTTTGGTGTTGTCACTTCTCTAAATAAGCTAATAAGATTGTCAAAAGAAATGTTTTTGGAAAAATAAATATTTTTTGAAAAATAAAATGTTATTTTAAGTTGCAACTGTGAGAGCTACTACATTCCACTCTATAAATTATACAACTGTTTACAAGATTATGATAAAGTGAAATATTTTTGCAGTGGAAAAAAAATGGAAGGGATTTCTTTTTTTTCCCCAGCATTCTTAATCAGAAAAAAAAGTTATGTCTCTGGAATGTTGCTTAGGTGATTGCAGCAGGACATGGTCTATCACAATACCAAGCCTAAATATAGAAGACCCTTATGTGTCATGACTATATATCTCACATTTTTAATTCAGGTGCAGATAGAAAACTTATAAGGAAGGAGTAGTTGTGCACTGCTGGCATGGAGAGTGTATGTGTATTTAAGCATATGTTAAATCTGTTGGAGATAAGAAAATTGTTTGAGAAGGTATAATTTATTGCATATTTTTTACAAAGTTACTCCTAGAATTGCTTTTCCTTTCCACACTGAAACCCTCTTCACTGTGGAATACATTCTTAACCAAATCTGATCTGCACAGCAGGTGACAATACTTCTCTGTGGAATATACAGCTGTACGTCAAACAGGGAGATTTCTTACTAGTAAGAAGATTATTTGGGCTGTTAGT
Source organism: Eurystomus gularis (assembly GCA_013400335.1). Taxonomy (NCBI): domain Eukaryota; kingdom Metazoa; phylum Chordata; class Aves; order Coraciiformes; family Coraciidae; genus Eurystomus; species Eurystomus gularis. Next base: position 18,331 of record VZZY01016581.1, read on the forward strand.
CAGTGGAAGGGCCTGTTATATGATGAAAAACACATTCAATACTTGCTGATTTTTCCTTGTATGATATTACAGTTTGTTCTCTGTGTATAGAAGTCTAATACTTATTAATGTATATAGTACACTAAATCTGTACTGACAGATAACTGGATGCAGGGGGAAGGGAAGATCTGATGTAAGTTAAACCTTATTGTGACCTTTTCTATCTGTGAGTTTCCTACGAAGAGAATACACTGGTACAACACTCCTTTTTAATGTGCCCTCCCAAATTTAATTTAAATGCATTCTTTGGAAACACAAACTCAAAGACTCATGGATTTAAGTAAATACAGAATTTGACCCTTAAAATATGGTTAGTATGAATATCCTGGCATTTGGGGAAGAGCATCATCAGCATGTTGATGTTCTTAGTTCTTATCTGAGTATAGAGCTGAAATTCTCAATTAGCATCTCTGAGGACTTCCTTTTCTCCCTTTAATGTTCTAAGGCTGTAATTCTTTCATTCACTAGCTACACCTTGCAAATTCTCCTCTAGCAACCTCCAATACAGTGGGACTCAAGAACTGAAGGCTGATGATTTTGTTTCAATACTGCACTCAGCTGAATGCAGTATTCATTGGGACTTTGACAGAAGGTTATAAATTATGTAAACAATAGACTTGTTTTAATCTTATTCATCTTTCTTTGTGCTTCTTCAAATGTGCCATGAATTAAAGATTGATTTTTAATTTAAGAATATAAGATAGAAAAAGAGACTTCTCCCTCTTTAAGCGCAAAGCCTGGTTTCAGTGTGAGGGAATCCAAAGTGCTTTGGCTGGAAAGCCACAGAGAACTCTGATAAATTCTCAGATTGGAACAACAGAGAAGGTAGACTGGTGTGAAAGGTATAAAGAGCCTCTATAACTATGGCTTCATATGAGTCACCTAAAAACTCTGTTGATGTACAAACAACATACAGTGCCTGTAAATATGAGCTTTTGAACTACAGAGGAATTAAGGTTCTGGTATTTCTCACACTGATGTGTGGGTTGTCCAGAAAGATTAACTCCAGTACACTGAAATAATGATTAAACAGAAATTTACATTTCTTTCCTGTCTTTTCTTCATGTGTTGTGCTGGTTCAGCCATCATCATTTTATGCTGCCATCAGTTGCCTGATCACACAGGCCAACACTGAACTCAGCAATATCCTCTCAGAAGTCTTCTTTCAGACAGTCATGCTATAGGTTCCCATGGGCCCAGCTCCTCCACTGCCCACTGTGGTGCCAGCATCACCTACTGGACACAACAGACAGAGATGGCTCCCTCAGAGGCCCTTCATATGGAATACCACCGAGAGAGCTCAGCAACGTGTGACCAGGCCCAACAGAAACCACACCTAACAGGAAGCTCTTCCAACTAATCAGCTCCTGGTTAATATAATCCTGGCCTCACCCACCACCCCAACCATGACCACTTGGGTGAGGGCAGAGCCACAGAGACACGAGTGGGCCAGGTTCTACCTCTGGAACATGAAGCCAACAGAAACAACAAAGCATTCAGCTAGGTTGTGACTCATCCACAGGTCAACTCCAACTTGGGGCCCACAACTCAGCACCAGCACTTCACATGTAAGGAAAATTAGCTACAGTAAGGAAAATACTAATTTTTTTTTTTCCTGCAATTTGTTCTTCTGGATGAGTTTATAAATATAATTAATGCATAGAAATAGTTTTTAGGAAATATAAAATCCATCTTCCTGTAGCTCAACAAACCACTGTAGCAATAAAGTTTTATATTATGCAATATAAAACTTTATATAAATTATATATTTATTTATATAAACTTTAGATAAATTTATCAGCAGTAGGGTATTGGCTTTTCAAATTAGTAAATTAAATATCGGAAGAGAACACAAATAACAAATTGTTAAATTTTCAATTGATCAAAATATTTTAAACTATATTTAAGGTATTAAATAATTTAATAAACTATTCCTGATCTATGCACAACAGCTTGATGCTCTTTATCCACGGGCACGAGTAGGGTGTGAAGAGAACAGAGAGAGAAATGGATAATTAAAAAAGGCTGTGAAATTTAGTTATTAGACTGTTCAGATTTTCTAAGATTTGGGGCCAGAGAAGATAAAATAGGGAAAAAGTGGTAGAGAGGATAGACTAGGTTCCTTTCTGACTTTGTTTTGATTGCTGTGCTTTATTGATTTCTTTGATCTCAAAACATTCTGAATGTGATGGTTTCAAGATATTGAATGCACTTGAGACAGCATAATAAGGGCCAGACTTGAGACTATTCATCATCTTGATTTCTTTTTTGTGGTACTGTCTCAGCTGTACTCAGTTCCTTAGTGTACAAAGTGTGATAGAAATACTAAGACATGGAAAAATTAATAAGCTGATCAAATCTAACAGGTTCCACAGGTCTTCAGTAGCAGGTGAAGGAAGAGAAATATGGATAGCAACTTGTTCTATTCTTGTAAGACACACTGAGAATCCATCTTGAGGCTGACAGCAAACACTGTTGTATAATAGGCCAGAAAAAAGGCATTTGTTCTTTTGTTTTCCACATGATTTCCAACTCTGGTTATTTTGTCATAATTAGGAAAAAAACTCGATAAAGATAAAAGTATTTTGCAATTTCCCTACAGACATAAATTAATAAAGATAGAATGTTTACTCCATGTATACCATTATGAAGGATCTGATTCCTCACATAAGAGATCAGATTGTGATATTTATGGAATAGCTAGGGGATTACCAAAATTTAGTTAAACTAAAAAAATACTGGTATGAAACTAGCTGCTGCTGCAGTATAGTGTCTTTACATTTTTTGCCAAAGTACCTTTGCTCTTATAAAGGCACTTTAGTTGTATAGATGGCTGAAAAATCCTTAAAATGTGTTAAAAATTTTGTTGCACCTCCCATAATCTATACTGCACAATACATTAACCTCCTTGCAAAATAACTATATAACAGAGTACTGCTGCCACCAATTCTATAGGTTTATAAAATATTTTCTTTTTAAAATGTAAATGTTATTCATTTTACTGCTGGCACAGGGATTTGCTGCAATTTATGACTGACCTTTCATTGGTTCTGTAAACGATGTATTAATCATTCTCACAATATATGTCTTCTTGAGTGAATGCACATATGAACATCTCTAACAAGTAACTCCTAGAAGTTACTGAACTGTTAGGCTTTATCCAGCCTAATATACGTCTGAGGAAACTGGGCTGGAGGAAATGTTTATAAGCACTTCAGTGTATTACTTAAAGTGGTAACTGTCCCTTAACACGTTACAGCTTTGAAAGGTCTGAAGAGGGCACGATGAGACATTGTAAAGATTAGGGTGCTTCAGCTAATATTTTCTCTATTAAAATGCCAGGGTGGAGTAGAGGGTCAGAATCATCTCCCTTGGCCTGCTGGTCACGCTTCTTTTGATGTAGCCCAGGATATGGGTGGCTTTCTGAGCTGTGAGTGGACATTGTTGGCTCATGTCCAGTTTTTTAATCTACCATTCACGTAATCTGGTTTAATTTGAAGCGCAAAGGTTTTTATCAGAAATCCCAACTGGATGTGTTAAGAAGCTCATCTTGAAATCAACCAAGCTTTCATCCTGTATGTTTATTTACTATTCTGTTTGTTTTTTTTTTCTAATTGAGTATTCAGATATTCCAACATTATTGCAAAATAATGCAAAGTAAGGGTTGGCTATCAAAATTGAAACTAATCTCAGCAATTCAAAATCCTGCAATATAGACATTTTCAGTTCAGTACAACACTCTTTTCTGACTTAAACAAAACAAATCAGTATGAGTTGAATTCAACACTGCAGTTACATAGAAGTTTCTAAAATTAACTTTGTTTCAATAATTATGTTACTAAACTCTATTATATATTTGGACAGACCAGTCAATCTTTCATGATAATTCCATGCTAATTTCAAGCTGTTATTCCTAGAAAAAAAAACCCACAAATTTCTTCCTTTCATAGAATATGGTTAGACATTTAAATTCTGAAAAACAATGGAAATATTAGTGTCTATTGCTTTAATCCTACCTGTGCTTTTGAAAATCTAAGGTGTTTTTTTCTTCCATGCAAATACATCTGTGGACTGTTAGCAATAATTTACCTAAATAATGTTACTTTAAGTGCATTTTTTAAAAACTTCAAAATTTAAGAACAGATCTTATCTTCTTGTATGAAGGAAGTATCTGAAGTACTTGCTGAAGCAGTTTTTAGCCAGTATCACAGCGTAGTTTTCTTTATACTTTGCAAGTTTTTCTTAATTAGCATACCTGACACATGTTCAGGATGAAAGGTGTCTCTTTGCAAAGACTTGTGAGATAAAGGAAGAGCTCTCAAGTGATATATTCTTTTCTGAAATATTCCTGAACAGTTAATTGTCCTTAATACTGTGTTTAGAAACTTTCTTGGAAATCCTTTAAAGTATGAAGGCTGAAATCCAACAGAACGGGTCTAAGATTATATTAATAATTTTTTTTTTACACATGCATACTGACACTTCTGTCTCACCGACCTTGAAATCTATGAATGTGAATCAACAAAACAGGTCTAAGAAAGATTAGTGTCAGGGTTTCATATGGTAATAACATTTTACATGATATAAAAATTTAGTTATAACTGGGCTTTACTGGTATTCAAGATTGTTATTCGCTTTTAATGACTATCCTTTTTGTAAGTTATGTGTTCTACATCAGATAGGTAGGCCTTAAGGTATTGTATCTGATCACTGTAAAGCTCTTGTGCTGGTTAAGACAGTGCTTTCGTCCTCCAAGTGACTTACACATTTCTGTTCCTAAAACAGTGTAACAAATGTCAATTTTTCATTGGGTGCCTTCTCTTCATCTATGTTTTGCCTGGGTTACAAATTTGTGCAATGTTTTTCCAGATACTCTTTAAAATTAAGTAAGTTGCATAAATTAACTAGATCAATAAATTGTCTTCATATGACTTTATGAAGGTAATGAGCAATTAATCTAAATGTGTGTAAATTCCATAAGAGAATTTCAGTAAGAAAGCAGAACTACCAAATGTTCATGTAAAATGCTCAGAACAAAAAGTTCATGAGCAATACATTTTTTGGCTCAGAATATTTTTCCAGTAGCAATTCCTGTAATGTAATTCAAAGCTGACACAAGATTGACGTAGAAGTCTGTTGCTAAGATCACAAAATTAGAGCTTTAAATAAGGAAAAGTGAATAAAATTGTCCATAGGCATTCATAAACTGAAAGGAAAACTCAGCTTATAACAAAATATTTTTTCATTTTGTAGCAATAGAAAGGTTTTGGCACTGTTTGTTAAGAAGCAAGCTTATGTAAGCAGGATGTTTTGTTCATAATTCAGATAACTATTCATACTGAGATAGTTCATTAACTATTGCAATCAAATGAAGCACAATATTCAGAAGTATTCTTGCTGACAAAAACTGATCAAACAGTTTGTATGATAAAGCTTAACATTTTTCGACCAGTAAGTTTGTTCTAAGATTTCCGTCTTGCTTGTTTGCACATCTATTTCTTCTTAAAATATTTAGTCTGCAGTAATGCAAATCTCCTTGAAAACTTAGCTGACTTGTAATATTGTGCTACAGTTTCTAAGTGACAAAAAATTTTGTTACTCATCTCGCAGCTGGCTCAATGAGCCGCAGGTTAGTATTCCAGTGATTCTTAACAACACAGTTGAGAAGAGTCATATATTCAAGGACTTCCATTTTTCTTCCTGACATCTTACAGTAACATCAACTGGAAAAGAATTACATTATGTGGTTCATCTTGTGAAAACTAAAGCTTCTGTTTCATGAGAAACATGAATACAAACAAAGCATAACAGAAAATAAAATTCATCACAACTCTTTATACTCAGCTGTTATATGTTTTACTCAAGGCCCCAGCCTTTCTTTTTGAGGATATTCTATTCTTTTTTAATACATACTTATCACAACTGATCAAGTATACAAAATCACTGAATACATTTGTCTTGTGATGTTCAGCAAAAAATAATTGGTACACTATGGAAAAATGCATAAATACTAACATAATAGAGGAGAGGACACCAATTTCAAAGGTATCATGGCACATTGTCAAGTACTCTATGTATAACATGGAGTTCACTTAAATGGTTTCACTGCATCCTGCTGTGTAGAATCAGCTTGTGTGCTATATATGCAGACAGAAAAATGCAGCTGGAGTTGAGTAACACGGAATTTTCTTAAAGCCATTTGGCATTTCAGACATGCTTGTGGCTTTCAACTAAAAGGAGAAGTTGGATATAGGCTGAGAACTTATAAATGCTAAATTTATAGTAGTATTGACAAGGCTACTCCTATAGCTTGGACTACACTTGACATAACACTGTAGTAAATAAGTATGCTGGATTTCAATTTACTTTAAATGCTTTAAAGCATAAAAATACACACTAATCAAAGTTAGAAAACATACCAGGTATATATCCAGAAGACAGTTTTATCCAATTTAATAGCCACCCTGAAAATTCTCGGATATAACAAAGCTGTGGAAAAACTTTATTTCATATGAAGATAGATAATTTATTAATAATTTTACATGAAATGTGGTTAATAACATTTTGACTGTTTGTTTTATTCTTAGATTGTGCCCATCACTATAGCATCTGAAAATCTGATTACTTTTGCAGCACAGTTTGTTTCTTCAATGATTTAGGCATTTATGTGATTATAATTTTCATTAATAAATAAATAGTCTATGAGGAAACATGAAAAAGGCAGTCAGTACAACGAATAAGTTGCACATAAAATGCCCTTAGTACATACAAATAAACTGCACATAAAATGGCTGCCTTTCTTTACCGAGTTCAGAGCCATCAGTAATGTAAAAGTTCAAAGGCAGTAAAGAGGCACCTACTTGCTACGCTCACATCTAATAAAATCACTCTCTGCTAACAATCACCTCCTCTCTAACACCAACTTTTTATAACTTACACAGTGTTCATCTCCTAAAGGATAAAATATACTTTGCTGTACTGATTAAGATGGTAGATTTTCAGCTACCTTCAGGGCTGCTATAAATTCTGCATTACAAATGAGAAGATAGGAAAGGAGCAGCTTAAATATCTCCTCCTTCTAAACAGAAAAATCACCTCCCGATAAAATTCTTACTGCTCAGGAACAGCTAAGTAAAAAGAGGAAATTTCCATTTTATACTGAAATGTACACCTCTGAGGTGGCAGCCCAAATTTCTTGCAGTTTTCAAGTGACCTGACAGCTAGCATCAATGTTAACATGAACATTTCCTACTAAGCTCACTTCCTTCATCAATATTATAGGACTGGTTGAAGGTTCTTTTTTTTAATAACTAAATATTTGTTCCTATGATTTATGTTATTTCTCCTGTGAGTGTTAAGAACTTCAGCTGTCTCAATAAGCTTTCCATGCCTCCATCAATCACTGAAGATGAAAGAAAAAGAAAAACACAGAAGAATGGTTTCTAAATCCTGTAGTCCTATCATCTTTTAAGTCTCTCCAGTGTAATCAACTCCATACATACCACTGCTTTGAAGTACTTGTTTCTTACTAAAGCGAGACAACATTAATCATACATATAAAGGAACTGCATGATTATCTGGGGTTTTATAGCCAAAGATTTTTTTTTTAATGGGAAGAATGAGTTAAGAATATAAACTACAATCACTGGCCCACTGATTCTTTCAAAGTATAGATATCCTGAATGTCAGTGATATTCCTACTAGTAGAGTAAAAAACCAAACCCAACTTTTGGAACTATCTAGATGCTTTAAATTACCACAGAAAACAGAATTTAGTGCTGATACATGGTTATGTCTTTTGAAAACAAAATACTCTATTCCCAACTGCTTTTCAAAACTTTTTAGTAAAACAGCTTAGAAACGAAATGGTTCTAGTTTCTGCATCAGAAAATCACTATGTTGCTTATATGCTTCCAAAAGCTTTCACAAAATTTAATATTCTTTCATTTATTACAAAAAAAAAAAAAGCTTGTGATCCTGAAGTGCTGGGGCCTGAGTTGTGGGCTCAGAGTTTGGGGTTTGCCTGTGGATGAGTCACACCCTAGAAGAATGTTTTGTTTTTCTTACTGGCTTCATGTTCCAGAGGCAGAACCTGGCCCACCTGTGTCTTTGTGGCTCCACCCTCACCCAGGTGGTGGTGGTTGGGGTGGTGGGCCAGTCTAAGGCTATTTTAACCAGCAGCCAATGAGTTGGAAGAGCTCCCTGTTCAGGCTGTTTGCATCTTGCTGATCTCTCTAGGTCATGTCCTTCCATATGAGGGGCCACTGAGGGAGCCATCTCTATCCATTGTTTCCAGGAAGGGATGCTGGCACTACAGTGGGCAGCAGAGGAGCTGGGCCCAGAAGAACTTATGGCAGGACTGTCTGTAAGAAAACTTCCAAGGGGATGTTGCTGAGTTCAGTGTTGGCCTGTGTGATCAGGCAGCTGATGGCAGTAAAAAATGATAATGGCTGAACTGGCACAACAGATCCCAATATATTCTTTTTGTCGAATTAACATTTTGAAAACTTGTCTAACTTCACTCTTGTTGAAAGAGTATTTTCAAATCTTCAACAATCACCTAGCTAGCACTTACAACTTCTTCTCTGAGTGGCTATGTGACTTCTATAGTGAGCACATGTTTATCTTTGCAATGCAGATGTCAGAGAAGAAAGTATTAAAATCTCATTTTAATAATGGAAGACTAGCATGCAGAGAAGTTGTTAAAGAGAGCTGAACCTCTGCATCATTTGGCAGTGTTATAGCCCAAGAAACATTCTTCATATTCCAGTTAATAACTAGTATAACAGTTCTATGGCCATTGACTAGGTAATTCATACTGATACTGTGGAGTTGTTTAATCTCATTTGATCAGAAGTGCTTTTACTCTAAGCTACACATATATAGCTATATACTACAGTCTTCAATTTGCACTGACCTTCAAGGAGCAAAACCATGGTGCTGTAGAAACAGTCCCTTATTCTTTATCATCCCATAGACATTTATGTAGTAAATAAATATATTGGGGTTTTGTACTGAATCTTCAGTTATGCAGTTCATGGGGTTTTTTCTGCAGTCAATGAACTTGCATATATAAATTTTTAATACAAATTGGTGTTATTGTGTATGGAGGTGGACTGTGCTTTTAGCTGAAATTAAAATGTTTACTTCTATATGTCATGTTCTAACATACTGCATTTGGTGTAAATGGCAAGGTTTTAGTAATGGGAGGTTGCAAGGATGCCTTCTGAGGGAGGAGGCCAAGGGCTGCCCTGTGTCAGATACAGCTGGTTCCAGACAGCTCCACAAGGGGCCCACTGGAGGCCAAAGCTGCACTCAACACCAAGTGTGTGGTGCCCTTGAAAACGTTTAGGAAAGGTGAAAAGAGTAGGAGGGACAGAACAAGGGAATGAGGGAACACCAAAGTCATAGGTGTATGAGATGCTCCATGGAGGAGAAAGTACACCCCCAAAGGGACTGCCGCCTATGGATGAATCCATGCCAAGGGAGAGACACCCCTGAAGACACTGTAGCCTATGAAGGACACCTGCTGGAGTGAACAAGAAGGAAAGAGAGGAAGATAGAAACTGCTACATCCTAATCCTGACCACCTGTGCCAGATGTTGCATCACTCAAAGGACTGAATGTGTTAAGTTAGTGACTGGAGTAAAGTTGAGCCCAAGAAGCAGGGAGGAGAGGTATCTAGTCCTAAGCGTTTAAACATTTGTCTGCTTTGTTTCCCAGTACCTGAATCAGTAACTGTTTATTGCCAATAAATTAACTTAAATTCCTGAAGTCAATCCTGTTTTGGCTGCAACAGTATCTGGTGAGTGATTTCCCTGTTTTTATTTCATCCCACAAGTTTTCTTACTCCTGTGTTTGCTATTTTCTTCCCCACCCAGTTGGGGGGGAAAGGAGCAAGCAAGCACTGTGTGGATGCTTAGCTGCTGTGGAGTCAACCCACCACATACATAGAAGTAAAGAGAATTCATAAACAATAGCCAGTATTTACCTGGATTTTTTTTCAATAATGGATAGTAAGGCAGTTCTTGATTAATATCTTTTCTTTGTGAATGAGGTATGTTTTTAAATGTATTTTTCAGAATAGAAAGAGCAGATTAATTTCCTACATATTGCAATATAATGTAAGACACCGCAGTAGCATCAATAAAATATTAGACCTAGAAACATATTTAACTATACAATATTTGTTTGCTAAAGATAATAATGCTTTTAAGGTGACATCACCCAGAATTATTCACCCTACTCCCCAAGCTTTTCAATATCTCTCCGTCTTCATCTCTAATGTGGTGCATCACACCTGAAATTGCTTCACCCACACAACACACCTTTCATTCTTATCCATAAGCTTCCTAATTGCTGAGAATGGACAGCAAAGTAAATATATAACAGATGAGCTGAGATAATAAAATCATTCTTTCTTCCAGTGGTCTGTATAGCATCATTTTTGCTGATACCTTGCAATGCCTGACCTTTTAAACTGACAGGATGTTCACGGCTGCAGCTTTTTAAAGACAGCTATCTCATCTCAGAAAAATGGAAGCCAGGCATTCAAGACTGACTTGTATTTGCCTCTGAATCAAACTGTCATTTTTGCCCTGTTAGTGTCTGCTATCGTCTGGACAAGCTGTTATTCTGCGGGTTAGTTCATGTAACCTTGAATTTTTCAGAAAGTCCTTGAAAGTTAACGCAGCTGGTTTACGCAACCAGAATTCATATACGTAAGTGAGTTATACAGCATCTTGGCAGCTAGCAGTGCTAATAAACATTTAATTTACAATCTATTCAATCCTTTTAACTTTGGAAAGTGCTTCACGTATCCATCTATTTCCCCTGATTTACTATAATTCCCGTTTAGCTCCACTTACATTTATAGGGAACCCTCCATGGTGTAAAAAGCAGGACTAAGGTATGAACAGTTCACAATTCAGCAGCAATCATGTTAGAATTTCAAGTTGGACATTTAGTCCAGACATGTAATAAGCGGACAAAACCCTTCCAAAACAAATCAAACCAAACACAAAGGTGCATCAACATCCCTTTACTGGTGAAATGGACATACATGACTGAGACCAAGGAACTTACTGCATCATTGCAAAAGAAAACATTAGACCATTTGTACTGATGTAAGGAGGCCAAACAACAAAACATTTCTAAGTGGCAGAAGTATCATGTACTGTATTTTATATTTGCATAATTCACAACAAAGGGTGTCAGCCAACCAAAGAAATAGTCAATCCAAAGTCCAAAGTTTTCAGGGAAATACCCTAGGTCAGAGATCAGCAACCAGTCTCTGAACAGTCTAATAATTTTAAAAGCCTAAGTGTTATATTGTACTTTTTTCTAACAGACATCATGTAATTTTGGCACTGATCTGCCCAGCTTATTATAGTAGGCAATGTGCAGGTGGCAGTAGGATTCTGGAAATACCCTGTGAAAGAGTGCAAACAGATCAAAATGGCTTTCAACATATATGTAAGATACTTTAAAGAGAATATTGCCTGCTATAATTTTAGTTTAGAAAACTGTTTGTTCTCAAAAAAATGGTGATTAACAAACAAATAACACCACAGCAAGAATCTAGACAACTTCATTGCCATTACTGTGTTCTGAGATTGTAGAGAAAAACAGAGATTAGCCATAGCTTTTTTTTTAAAAAAGAGTTTTAAAATGTATGTGTCTACATGTGAAAAAAATCTCTTGGGTGTGATAATCAATGGCAGGTAGCAAACACTAAAATCAGCTTTGCTGCTACCTTTCTTATACCTTTGAGTACCTGACTTGTAATCTTCTCTTATTTGGCCTCCATTCTGGTAGAATTGTGTTAGAAACGCTGATTCTGATGTATTCTATGGATTCACAACACTGACAAATAGTATAGAATACAAATAAATTTAAAGCTGTATCCATGGAATAATCTAAAATTCAAGAAAAAAATCAAGAATAATGAACTTGCAGCGCATTTGCAGGAATATTGACTCTCATAATTTTTTTTTTTTTTTTCACTTATTGCCATTCTATTGCCATTAAAAATGTAGTGGGACATTGTCACCGTAAGATTCAGAGATGTTTTGTTTATAATCATCACTTACATATCAGTTATTTTTACTGCTCATTATGTTAGATTAAAAGACCATATCAGATTTGCTGGCATCCAAGAAAGAAATAAGAAAAGCTAAAGCTGAGTAGTTATTATTTATTCTTTTTTTCTAATATTATACTTCATAGCTATAGTTATTTGGAAGGGAAAAAAAATAATTAATATAAGCAGCTCTTCTCCATCTTGTAAAATAAACAAAGAAGAATGTATCTCATTTGTTTTTTTTCTTCACTGATGTCACAGGAGGACCTAAAGGTAGGGATGCATACCTGATGCTGAACAGGATTAAATCTGCAGAGAAACTAGTGATGGATCACGGTACACCGTCACACTTATGGATTTTTAATTATTTTTGACTGGTACTGTTTAGAGGAAAACAAAACTTTGGGAAGATGAGTTTGGAGTAACTTCAAATAGTGAAAGCATGTTGGAAATAATACCAAAGTTTTTGGAATGTCCTATTTGACATTTTATAATCAAAACCATCCTTTTAAGTTAAAAGTAATTTTCAAATTCAAAAAATAAGGTAGCTGATCACTGGACAAAACTGCATTGCAGTTATGACTAGCTAAGTTGTTCAAATGGTTACTCTCAGGTCCCTAAAGAAGTAGACATTATTATGCAGAGTTGATTCTACAGTTAATTCTAAAAGTCAATGAACATTCAGTAGTGTTTTATTTAGTGTATGTATTAAGAAATCATTTGTATATATAATAGTATATTTGAAAAACATAAACAAATACATGGCATAAACTATCCTCTTGCTGGTTAAAATAATCTCCAGTCTACCCCTAAATGTGTAGATTTTACAACTTTAGCTCTCAAACTTACACTGTTTAGAATATGAAGCAGTTACAATTTTTGTGAGAGTACGTAATGCAGAGATACATGGAGATACAATGGTTCCACAAAAATGTACAATAGCCTTTATATATTTATTGTTTCTAGCTATCAAAAATATACAACTGAGTGGATGTTGCAGACCCATTAAATTCTACATCGGGAAAGATGTGCACAAAAAAGGATGGATACTATAATATTTTGACTTGTTCACCTGAAAATACAATACAATGATTAATGGAATTCTTTGAGTGAGTTCTCTACTCTTTGCTTATTAGTAAGCTTTTTTCTTAAATTACTACTACGTCAAGAAGCAGGTCATACAGGCAGCCTAAGTAACACACAAAGAGAGCGCAGAAAGTGTCTCCGTGGTGTTCAAATCAACTTTCAGTATTTACTGTAAAATGCTCTCAAGGTAAGTCACTATGGTTATAACCAAGTTGTGATGAATAGCTTCCATGATCATGTCTGTCCAAAATAAATCTAGGTACCTATCTCCTAGGCTGTCCATCTTGAATCCTGCTTACAGATAATGTCAGGCTGTGACAGCCAGATTGTCTGAGTGCTGTGGATGCTGTATTGCTAATTCATTTCCAGATTTTATGATGTTCTAACTTTTCAAGGTTTCACTGGGCTTAAAATCTCAAAGCTCCTTCTTATCACACTCTCTTCAGACTCCCTCACAGACTCTGCTTCCTTCATTTGTCTAGGTACAGCTTTTCAGATATTACAGAGATGAAAGATGTCTGTGTATAACAGTGTATCTCTGGGAAGATGAGGGTCAAGTAGGATAGCTCATGTTCAAGAGATGCATATGGGTGAGCAAAAGATAATTCTAAATGATGATTCTAAATTAGATGCCAAAATATGGAAACTGTGTTTTCCAGTCTAGGGTGAGTGTTGGTGCAGGTATGGAAATGGCCACTATTCTGAAAGTTTTCTGTTACATGGAGGTGAAGCAGCAAGAAAGTACTTTTCAAGTATACACAAAAATATTTATGTAAGTTAAAAAATAAGCCAATGATCAAATGAGAAAATTTCTTCAAAATAATAGTGAGAACCTGTGCAGCAATGTCTTCTTATAATAAAACTTGTGGGTTTTTTCCCCTAAAATCTAGACGCACTTGAGTATGTATAAAAATAAACTCTAAAGGATGAATACAATGACCTGATGAATTTAATGATTATAATGGCAGCAAGTCAAATAAGATGACTATTCCAGAGCAATTTGGTATCATAAACGGAAGCAAAGTTTTGGCTTAGGTTTAGTATTTTTACATTCAAATATGTTAACAGTGTGCACCTTACAATCCTGTCACTCTTTAACAGTTCAGATCATCTTACATTTCCCTTTCCTCCCATAAAGGTCACTTTCAATGTCCACCCAGGGGTATGAAGTTTCAACTGAAATTAATTCTTCCATTGCAAGAGGGAAAGCACACCTGTCACGTTTTATACAAGAATCAGTGAAAAATTTGATTGTCTGGTCTTATTTACATTCTAAATGCTTGCATCTCTCAATGACCCAGAAGAGGCACCACTGCTGGCTTTGAAACATTAACATTCACATTGATATTCACATTGTGCAAATTTCTCTCCTATCAGCTTTTAAGCATTTCAAGACATTGGGATGATCCAAAAGAAGAGCAAGGAGACTGAGGATGGGTGCTCAGAGATGACATAAGAAGGACAATGATGGTATACTGGAGAGGACCTTTTCTGCAAACGGTGGCCTCTTTACTCATTAAGAGAAATTCTGTTAAGGAAAGACTTAAAAGAAAATTAATACATCAGTTGGACTACTGCAGATTTTTCAGATACATTCATCTTGGTGATTTCTGAGTTTCCCAGATAAGAAGTGTAAAAAATGTGGTTTATAAGACTTCTATAGGTTCTTTGAGGGAAATTTAGATACAGTCAGATCTTTTTCCTCATGTTTGTTTATGAGGTGTAAAAGGCAAATTCCCATACATTATACAGTATTTCTAGTAGAAAAAGCTTTGAAGTACTTTGCTTTGCCTAGCAATTAGAGCTGGGGAAAAAACCTAATGAATAATAGTAGTAAATCAATACTTTTTCCTCATTCCTTTTCCAGAAAAAAAAAGAAGATTGTCTAGCAACAGATTCCATATTGTTTAAACTTATTTAATATATAGAATTGTTATGTTGCTTTGATGAATTATTCAGCTCTTTCAGGTAAAATGCAAATGGAAATATCTGAATGCATACATCTAGTAGTTACATGGATTTTGCTTTTCTTCACTGATTGACTTAACTGGTGAAGTTCACGAGTTTTAACTTCAGATTTTACAGAGTTTTTAGTTAACTAACTAATTTGAGATTGCTTTTAAGAAACATGCAGTTTCTATTGTCCTATTCATAACTGTTTAGTAAGACACATTCAAATTCTGGCTTCTCACTGGCTAGAATGCACTTGCAATAAATAACAAGTCTATAAAGCTAGAAGAATGGAGACCTGATTTAACTATATTCTAACTGCATGTCCAGAAGTAGCAGCTTTCTTCAATACAGAAAGATGTGCTGACTCTCCCATAGCATGTACTCCAATTTTAGAAAATGAAATGGAGGAAGTCTGATTTTCTTGAAGTTGACATTCTGGAATCTCCTTTCTATGGGACTCTTAGAATAAAAAATAGGATACATACACTTGTTTATAATATGGCATTTTCCAAATGGGTCACCTGACTCTTTCTAAAGCAATAGATTGTTAAGTTTCTCAGTCGCGGCACCTATTCAAGCATCTCAGCGACTTAGATCCCCGAGTCACATTTCCAGACATAAATAACAGTTGGAGCTTAAAGACTTATACTATCATTTTATCTAAAGATGCAGATACAAGACTGAGGTCTTGAATAGACTGTTAGGGATTGTAAACAGAACCATTGGTGAAGAGCTACATATTCTGTTGACTACTCCTGATACCTGAGAGGATTTTGGTAAGTGACTAAATCGGTGAGTGAGATCTCATTAAACATAACAAGGAGTAAGCATTCAGAATGAATCAGGTAAAAAAAGGTTGGTTATTCTACTTCAACTAATTGCTCTCCTGACAAACTAGCAAGGTCTTGAAAGCTATTGCTGTAGCTCCAGTGAAAAGGTATCAGAGGCATGCTCAATTCTTGAGTGCTGTACATCAGTCCCACTTGAATTTTGGCATATAAAATGTTCTCCCTTGGCAGGTGTATCGTACCTCTCATTTCTTCTAAAAACACTTTTGAGAGTAATAGGATGAAAAATCATTTTGACTAGTATGCACTTGCTGCAAAAGTGAAAATGTATCAAGCCTATTGGGGTTTCTGTGTTCTGGGTCTTCTCCATCTAATCAAAAACATTTTAATTTATAATGGATCTCAGTTTTGCTCTTTTTCTTAGACTGTTTTCAGTCTATTGAGTTATTCCTATTTCCTACATATTTTTCCCCTGCAGTAGAAAGGTTAGGAATGGAAAATAACATGCTTTAATTTCTTTCTCTAATATCTCAGGGAATGATGCAGACTACTATAATACCGTTGTATTTGTTTGTTTAATCCATTTCTCAGTGGTAATTACTTACTGCAAACTGAAGAGCTATAGGGTTTCCTCACTTTTCTTACTTTGTGTCATTTGCTATTGCAGTTATTTGCATGTTTTCCAGTCAGTTAAGAATAGACTTTAATATTTGCATTCCATTGCTATGGAATAAATATATACAGATGGTTTCATATTTACTTAAAGATGCAAAGATCTTTTTAGCTTCTTCTGATTATAATTCTGTTTTTTTAAAAAAGCAAAAAGTTTTAGTGGTATATTCTGTGTGGCTGCAAAATTTGTCAGAACTAATTTATTGGACAAATGGGAATAAATACGTATTTGCATCATGCTTGATATAGTCATGCTTTCTGTCATTTCCTTTACCATAGTTGCCTAATCTTGAAATATAAGAAATTCTTTTTTTCCTCATTTCTTCTTCTCTTTAAGTTGGTGTTGTCTGAGAAGGTGTCAATATATTCCTGCAACATCTTACAGCAGAATTTGTACTGTTCCAATGTCTGCACCATATGTGGCCTCTGTATTCTTAAACTCTTCACCATCTGAAAGACGTCAAGAATCCATTCTGCCTTCACCCTTTCCAGGACAGCGCTCAACGCACAGAAGGTTCCTGTTCTTCCTGCTCTGGAAAAATTTGGCATGCACTGAATTTTTGTAGCATTGTGAATTCTTCCGTCATGAACACTATCCTATTGCATAAATTCAACTTGACTATTAATTGGAGATAGAATATTATAAGCAACAATATTGTAAGGAATTCCACCAATAAATATGCTCAGGTTATTACCGCTCTTCTAGGGT
Organism: Eurystomus gularis; assembly: GCA_013400335.1. NCBI lineage: Eukaryota > Metazoa > Chordata > Aves > Coraciiformes > Coraciidae > Eurystomus > Eurystomus gularis. The sequence continues at coordinate 35,660 of VZZY01016581.1, forward strand.
TTGTTCCATTTGTATGGTTCATGTTGGAATTGTTACGATTGAGCTACAGCTTCCACTTACACAATAAAAGGTCTGTTTTTTCTTAGCACAAGGTACTAGACAGGACCTATAACCACTCAACACCATGTACATGAGCCCATGAAGTCTTTGGATTACTGTGATAAATTCATTATTAGCTAACATTTCAAGTGATTGTTTAGTTATGGCCAAACTCTAAGTACACTGGCTGTTCTATCTGTGCACTTCTGGATGTGCTGTTGAGTGAAGATCTTCCAGGAAAGTCCATGATATGGGTGAAAATATGCATTCAATAATTGTTAAGAAACCCACTACATTTCAGTACTAAATTAACAATAGTTCCTTTTTAAGGGCACAGTGGAACCTATTGAAATATTTCCTTAAGAGCTAAGTAGCACAGCTTGTACAAACTGATGTCCATTAAATGTAAAGGGAAAAGAATTCCAAGATATAGATCATCAGAAGTGAGATATTGTGCATACCCTAGATTCTGCTACCTTCATGTTACTGGCAGTACAGAGAAGAAATCATCTTCTTTTGGTGTGTGTCCACACAGGTACGTATTGTGTTTTGGAAAAAAGAGAAAACTACAGATAGCTGTGACTGCAATTATTCAAATTTCTTTAGTTGTTCCTGTGCTTGGTCCATATTTGTGTCATCTTACTAAGAACAGACAGTAAAAGCAGCATGATAATCTTAATTTAGGTGTCTATGATGGTCATATCTGTATGTGGTTGTTTTGTTGTCTCTCTGGCTAAATAGTCAATGGAATTTAGGAAATTTATGTTTGATCAAATATAAATACATTCTTTGTGAATAAATTGTACTATGACCTCCAATGACTATACCAACTAGGTCTCAAATGACTATAAAGGGAGTCTGGCTGACTTGCTCAGGTGTGACTGTCTATGCTACAGATACCTTAATTTAATCTAACCAAGATCATGGGATTTCTATATGCTGACTAATTTTACCTGAAGTGTTGAAACCTCATAAGAGATTTCAGGAAAGTTGCCTGCATAGTAATGCAGGCAATAGTTTGGCTGGTCCTTTCTTTTTCCCCCCCTGAGTGAATGTAATCTTATCCCTACATAGCAAGTAGACTAGAAAGAGTTCTATCAAGGCAGATGAATGACAACGAATCTTTGTAAAAGTAATTGTTTCTTTCAACACAATGAGTTAAAGAGTCAAAGTTAAGCATGCGGAACATGCATGGTGGATGATGAATGCAGAAATAAAAGGAAGGACACAGTGGTTTGTTTTATAACATTCTGTTTGAGGAGGTAATACCACCAGCCGCTGGAAGGAGAGCTGGCATAGGTTAGTAATGCAAAAACAGCACAGAGTTTAAAGATGAGTGTATTATGTGGTAAATAACATTCATTCAAATCCTCTTGCAAAAGGAAAGAGCAGATAGTATGACTTTTGATTTAAAACTTCTGAGAGTGTTCAAACAGCTGGTTTTTATTCTTTTGGGGAGGTTCCAAAAAGACTAAGATAGAGATTAAATCTGACAGAAAAGACGAGATTATGTATAATAAGACTATAGATGGATAGAAAAAGAGTTTAAACATTTTAACAGATGAAACAGTTCAATAAACATAGATGTAGAATAATGATTACTTTGATGGGTTTTAAACAAAAGGCCATATTCATCATAAATTATAAGCTATAAAAATGGAATTCTACAATAAAAAGACAAGCCTGTTTGTATCGTTAATGAATGATGAGCAACAGAAGAACAAACCCCAAATCTCAGTATGAAGAATAATGACAACTTTGATAAGCCCATTACACAGGCATCCCCATGATTCATAAAATATGTAGAATTAAAAAGATGAAGAATTCTAGTTTAAGTCCCACAAAAGAAGCCTTTGTGTGATTAAAATTTAGTGACTTGCTCTAATAATTTTTAAATGAAAGAATGAAACTGCTTAAAACTGAGAAACATGTAGATTACAGGCTTAATTAAAACAAATCAGAGTGAAAAGGAATTCAACATTATTTTAGAGTGCACTTATCGACACTTCATGAATAATGTATTATTACTTCAGTGAATGGTGTCATATATTACACATAGTAGATGTGTATACATTGTATGTTTTATTTTTATATATTACTCAAGACAGGATTCCTTCAAGATTTTATGCCCTTTTTAATGCTTTTCATTTCAACAGACATAAAGGACTATTGGGGGCAACCATCAAAAAACTGCTTTACATGTGCTAAAAATCTCTTTCCACAGTAAGATTTCTCCTTTGAATCAGATATTAGCATGAAACTCAGCTTACAAGGGACAGCACAGACTGTGAGAGCAGTCTCTGTTTTATCTGAGGGACTCACAAAAAGACAGAGTATTCAACATCAGTTTGTCAGAAAGAAAGGTAGAAGGATCCTCTAAAGAGATGAAGTTGAATACTGTTACTAATTTGGAGATGCTAGAGTAACAATAAGGAATAAAGCTAAATTAATAGGAATGATAACTGTCGTTTACAGATTATAATCTAATTTACACAGCATCTGTTTAAGCTGCCAGAAGAAATTGAGGGTGACATATTTGTGGACTCTGCAGACTCACTCTTTTAATCTGCCCTTGCCTTACATCATGTTTGCCCATATTCCTGCAGCAGACCAGCTACTAAAACAGAGCTTTTCCCTGACCTGACAGTTTTCAGTGCAGTATCATTGGACTAGTTACTTTATAAGAGGTCCTCTTCCAACTGCAAAGGGGTAAAATAGTGTTTTATTCTGTTAGAAAACATGGCTGAATTTACATAGCACCAAACATAGAACTATTGCCCTTTTATGAAATGGTAGGGTGAAGAGTTATGAACTGTAAAGATTGTGCTCACCAGCACAGACCTACGTACCTCAGTATTTGCTATCCAAGTCTATGCTAGTCACCCCACACTCACTCTGCAGTCAAAGGAGAGAAATAAGGGTAGCTCCTTTCACTTTGAAATGTGTGTTTTTCTCCAAACACTACACCCATTGCAGTATGCTGATGGTGCCACAGATAACACTAATTAAAATTTCTGCTTAATTCAAAATATCTGCTTCATCTGGGAGAAATCATAGTTTTCAGTGAGATAGCATTTATATAATAATATCATATTACCATGTGAAAAAAATCCACTTTTGTTTTGACAAAGAAAGGAAACGTTGAAAAATGAAAATGTGTCATATGCTTTCCAGATGTCTAAGTTACGGTCTCATGTAACACAGGCTCCTATGAGTTGCAGGTCCCTGAGAAATTGTCCTACTTTTACTTACAAAGGTAGTTTTAGATTATTTTTTTATTATGGTTTTAGATTTCAAATCTAAGAATGGTGACCTAGTATATTATGTACTTTCATTAAAACACATTCTGTCTAAAGAATTTTTCATTCATTCATACTGCCTGCAGACACCAAAATAAGGAAAAGTTACTCTGGGGCTGGTATTGTGGAAATGAGAAAGATCTATGGTATAACTTAAGGCTTTTACTCACCCACTGGTGCCATTTTCTTTCTAGAATTATCATGCCTTTCAGGACTTCCAATTGTAGCCTCCTCCTTGCAAACTGCTGTTTGGAAATAAAAATACAAATATTAAAATATACATTTCTGAGACATCCAGCTCCAGAGTATTCTATCTTTCTTATAAGGAGGCTAGGTTGCCTCAAGAGATGCTTTATTTGTCAGAAGCACTAGTAAGCAAACATGTGAAGATCACAATGGCAGTAATCCATGTTAATTGACCCTGCAGAGTTCAGAAACTTTGCTGTTGGTTTGAAGGGAAAAAAATGATAGAGAGATTGTTTGGGCTGACACTGATCAGGTTGCTGACAGGTTGCTCTAGGATGCTGATATGCCTATCTCCTTCAATACACCAGGACATGTTGTTTGTCTGCACTTGTATCTTATTCTATCACCTAATAAGGAAGCCCTAGGAGAGATGCAGTTTTGCATGCCTTTGTCTATGTCATAAACATGACTCAAAATCTCAAACAAACTAAAACCTGTAACTGATTTATCTACATTCTCAAAAAGTCTAATGTGTTTCAAGCTGCAGTTTCAGTGAAGAAAAACATGTGACAAACAAGTTGGTTTTATCTTCCTGTTTTGCTAACTCTCTTCTTCTTCAAATAATCCTGCCAACTACAACAATTTTGTGCTGCTACCTCTCTTCTTCTGCAGGTCAACACAAAACTCAGCAACATCCCCTCAGCATACCTTCATCTTTTACATATTCTTCATCTTTTTGCCCTTCTCTGTACTGAAGCAGCCACCAAAAAAGCCAAGTGGGAACACTGGGAACACACCAGCTCAACAACCTACCTGCAACAAGAACTCTGTTCCAACTGATTAGTTCCCGGCTGATATAGTTCTGGCCTCACCCACCACCCCAACTATGACCACCTGGGGGAAGGCGGGGCCTCATACAGGTGGGCCAGGTGCTGCCTCTGGGGCCTGGAACCACTTGGGGAACAAAACATATGGATGACCTATGGATGTGATATCCATAGGTCAACTCCAACTCGGGGCCCACAGCCCAGGCCCCAGCACTTCACTTCTATGAGCAGAAAGGAGCTTATAGTTATAGTGATAATAAACATTTGTTTTGAACTCTGTATTTTTATGTTGGGCCATTCACGTTTTGACAGATAATGATGACACAATATGTGAATGACAGTCAGAGTACCCTTTTTTTCTTACTTTACTTATGCTTATGATAAAGTGATAACTGCTGATAACCTGCTGATGATAGAGGATAATCAGGAGGATCCCATCCTAGTCTTTTATCATAGATTTAATTGTCCTAGTTCCTATGATGTCTGAGTTTTGACAAGGTTCTTCTTCAGCTGATTTTTCAGTTGTCTCTTGACTTTATTTTTGCTTTCTTTCATTCCACTGCTAAGCACGGTTTTGTGAGAAACTATGTTGCCTGGCCTGCAATCATTACTTTACGTCAAACAAAAATGGTTGGTTTTGAAGACCAGTGACGTTAATTACTCGCTCTCAATTCATAGGTGTTTAATGAGTTTTGATGAGTAATCAGCATGTCAGGTAGTAGGGTGCTGAGAATGTAATTTAAATTTTTTTACTATCCTTATAAAAGTTTTTAATCTATTTTTTAATGATTTGTTTGTTTTACTGTGCTTTTAGAGCAATAACCTTTCAATAGCTTTTTCCCAAGGTCAATTTTTACTGACATTTTCTATGACTTTTTCTTATATTATTCTGTTACTATCATTTGTCTTTCATGAACTGTTCTCTGAGTCTTTTCTCTATTTACTTCCAAAAAATAAAGGGAAAATCAACTATGTGATGAATACAGACACATAATAATAAGCAATACAAATGATCTTGTGTACTAAAAGCTCTTTTTGGACACTTGATTCACTAATACCTGTTTTTGAAAATCTTAAGTAGATTTTTTTGTGTAATAGGTCTAATTAGGTAATATAAAAAGATTGGTTTTTTGTCATAGCATTTTTCTTAACAACAAAGACACACCTTTAAAGATCTGCTGGGAAAACTCCTATATCTATCCATAACATGCTTAAAAATGTCATTAATGAGATATTTTAGGATATCTGAACCAAAAGTGATTTTTAAAACATATTTTAAAAATATTGCTCCTGAGACTAATTTATTTTGTACAACTACCCGCACAAACTATGCTGAAGATAGTTTAGTTATCCTTTTCTGCTTATACACCAGATGTCGTTTAGACTTCACTGAACAGCCATCAGGTATTAATGATTCTTAGTCACTTTTACATTGGGCCAGATCTGAACTGCTGACCTGCATATGAAGGGTTGATTCCATTCTTTCTTGACCTAGAAAACACAGAAACACTGATATTAGTTTGTATATATTACTACGCAAATCCAAAGTATATTAGAACATAAAAACCATTCAAATTAATTATTTGAAAGATCTGCTTGAGTGAAATCATACTTGACACTGACTTCGTGAGTTACTGTTAGCATACTTCCAGGCTAAGTTCTTAGAAATTTCTGACTAATAGCTTTTTTTTGACAGAGAATGATCACTTAAAAAAAAAAATCAACTAGGTTAGTTTAAGAAATCTTCTGAATTTACAGGAATAATCTTTTTTTAAAAGTTTCAATTATCTAAACATTTTTTTTTAAAGATAGATATTTTCAGAATTTTCTTTGTTGTTATACTTTGATTTGGAATAAAAAAAATACTTGGTTTTTATGAAGAGAGAAATCTGTAGCTTATAAAGGATATAAATTAACCGTGTGAAAGTATAAAAGATAACACAAAATATTGAATACAGAAAACCAGTGCACATTATAGCCAAAATAGTTTTAAAATTCTATGGAAACTTTTAGAATATACGTTTTAGCTGCATGCATAATAAGAAATATAACATGATACTTCCCATTTTCTAACCTTCTCTCCAAGAGCTCATTTGTAACAGTTTAATAGAAAAGCATGATTTTTTTTAAAAAAAAAAGGTTTACACAAATCTAATTAAAACTTTTAATTAGTCATGCTATTTTTATACTGTCTCAAGGCTTCATAATTGAGCCTTTACAGTTGTACAAACAAATAGAAGACCGGTAAGAACCTGAAATTCACGATGTTTACTAATGAAGTCAGTCTGGAGACCTCTTCATTAAATATTGCAATTTGATTGCCATCGTATTCTGATTGGACCCTTGATTTGCGTTTTAATGAGCACACAGTATTTGAAATGCAAAATAGGGTGTTATCAGGGTTATTTCACTAGAACTGACAAGATTAAAATGAAAACCATCTAATGTTCTATTTTATAGAAATATTTAAAAAGGAAGTGCAAGACAGACACAATATATTAGAAGCAGCTTATAACTTACATTAACAAATTAATTTTAAATTGCAAAAATTTCAGTGAAAGAATGTACTTTAATCTCCATATTTAGAAATATATTCATTAATATTATTGTTTTTACAGTGGACATCCAAATAAACATCTAGACTTTTTCATTCTCATTGGCCTTGAAATATTTCTTTATTATGACAAAGAAGAAATATTACAGGAAAATAAATCTTTTTTTTTTT
>VZZY01016582.1:0-23924 GCA_013400335.1 Eurystomus gularis
CCCAAAAAGCCCCAAACCAAAACAGAGAATGGTGAAGGGCTGCTCTAGATCTTTTGGATCATCCCCATTTGGCCAACAGAAAGAATAAAGAAAAAAAATTATCCTAACTTGGATCTTCTGCATTTTGGCTTCTGTTAATATAATTTGTCTTGTTTGGAGGGCTTGGCGTTTTGGTTGGTGGTAGCTGGTTTGTTTGGATAAGTCATGGATACCTTTAGTAGGTAGTTTCAAGCCGTTCTCTTCTTTCCATATTTGAATTTCAGTATTCTCTATCTTACTCAATAACTGGTCAAATTTTTCACCAGTTTTGAAATGAACAGTTAGGTACTTTCATTTTGATGTTTAATGTCTTCCAGAATGGTGTAGGTAATCTTTCTTGATGGTGAACCCATTTGGGCTTGTGTGCCACACTTGTAACACTTCTCAGGCCATCACTGGGGTGAGTCATCCAATGCTTTGATTTTGTTTTCTGACTTCATATTCCTCTTACTGGTCACAAACCACACTATAGAATAGCTTCCTTTAAAAAACAAGTTCTTCCCACACTTCTCTAACTGCAGAAGTAGCAGGACTTCTTATTTCTTATCTATTTCTTGGTCTATTCTTGCTGTTAGCTCAAAGTATTATGGAGGGACTCGTGTATCACCTCCCAGACTCCCTCTTTCTTACCCTGCATTCCACTAACTAGAAGTCACCCTCCTTGCTTGTGATATTTTGTGAATTTTGAAGTGTTGGGTGGCATTTTTAAAATCAAACAAGCAAAAACCCCACCACCTGTAACAGAAAATAACCTGCTTTGTTGAACTCTCAGAAGCTAAATAGGTACAGCTTCTGAGATTCCAAAGAAGGAGTCTGCACAATATGATTGCATATATAGCAGAATTTATTATCCTATATCCTAGTCTCTTCCTGGTGAATCTGATTGACAATTTTAAATGCTAGCTCGAATACTAGCTGATTTTTCTTCCACAGTTCTCTAAGTCTCAAGGCACAGTGGAAGTTTTAATACACAGGTTGTTTTGTTTGCCTCTCAATAGGGACAGAAAAATGTATTAGAATTTGTTTCAGTTGGTATCATTTAGAAGCAAAATTGGGTGGATATTCTTGTTGACTGACTTTTATTACCCAGAATGATGTTATCGGACATTAGAGATGAGCCTACATTTGCTAAAAAAAGAGCTGGGTTAGGTTTTTTTTGAGTCACTGATGCATTATCCATCATTTCTGACCCATCTTAGATATGTGAACTAAATTACTTTCTCTTTTTTTTTATCAGAAAAATGTACTGTGATTTTTCTAGTATCCCAGAATTTTCTCTGATTATAGTGACTTGGAAGACATTGTGTTTGCCTATAACTATCTCTGCTAGAAATTGAAAGAAATTTTTTATGTTACGTTTCAACTGCAGAGATTTTTGTTACAACTGAAGTCCTAGAAAGTGAAACCATTTGCATATGTAAGAAACGACAGACAAGGCCCATGGGTAAGGTCCTAGATAGTGCACGTCCCAACACTATCACTAAAATGCTTGAGTTTTGACCTAAAGAGAGCCCCCTAAAGACTGAAATGATAATTCAGTTTTCATATCCATTTAATCTTTTTTTTTTCTCTGGCACAAGTGGCAGCATGTTTGCCAGACCCAGTTGTGATAATGTTTTATTTCTGTGTAAACACCTGAACAGTAAGAATTAAACAAAAACCTGTGATAAAGCACATAGGTAATTTTATGTGGAACATCGATTGAACAGGCTACATAGTTAAGATGTTTGAATACTTTGAATAGTTTTGAAGCTAGATTCATTCTGGTAGTATAAAGATGAGAATTCCTGGTCATTAATCACTTTAAGTTATTTATCAAACAAGTTAAAGTTACAAATCCAACCAAAGAGGGAGGAAATTTTCCTCCTCCTTTGACAAATGTGTCCTGGGTTGGCCAGGACAGGGTTAATTTTGTGTGGAGCCAGGTAATTCTATACCATGCTGACGTCATGCCCTGGGGCCAGCTCCGGGGAGGGGCCAGTTCCGTTGGGGGCGGTTCAGTTGGAGGTCAGTTCGCTTTGGACTTCGCTCGGGTTCGGTCTCTCGCTGTTGTTCTCTGGTATTGGTTTTTTTGCATTGCTCTTTTCTTACTGTTAATATTGTTCTTGTTAACTGCAAAGTTCCCATTATATGTTATTTTCTTTTATATATGTATATATATTAAACCTTCCTTATCTCAACTCAAAAAGGCACTTTTAAACCTTTTTTTTTTTCTTCCCTGTCTGCGGCCCGCGGCAGAGGGGAGGGGGCGGGGAGAAGCGGCCAGCCGCGGCTCAGCTACCCCGCAGCTCTTACTAAACTAACACAAAATGTAAGTCTTGGTGCCTGTTCTTATGAAAATAACTTATTTCAGCAATTTGAATTTGGGCATAGAGATACCAGATCTGAACCTTTTGGAATGTAAATGTTGAAAAATCTGTTAGAAAAACAGTTTTCAGACACGCTGTTTATTTTTTGGTTGGTGTTTTTTTTATCTAGAGAAATAATCTTCAAGTTTTTAATCAGAAATCAGATCCTTCAAAACACTTCAGAATATCTTTAGTTTCTGACTGTTGACTCCTGTTTCCCCATTTATCTATCTGTAGCAAATTCCCTAAAGGCTGAGACCATCTGGTCCTTCAGTTTATTTAACTGTTTCTCAGTTTTTGTGAGCCTTGAATTAAAACTGTCAGGCTCAAAGTTTATAACCATAATGATTTCTCAGACATCATTAATTTTAATGTTTCCAGGATCTGTTCCATTTTTGCTCTTACTCTTATCTCCCACGGGAGTAAGAGGTTCCTTTCCTTTAGAATGTGCTTTAAAAGTGGATTAAAATGAAATAAGTATGTGTGAGGAATCTCTGAGTTGCAATCCAAATCTTTATCAGAGTTACTTTAAATTCTCATATATGAAGTAGCTGTTTATGCATTTTCTTGCTTTCATTTAACCTTCCATTAAAAATAGAAATAATTCTATTTTGCCAGTGGGCAACCCCTTCTAATGTAGGTGGTGATTATACATAGTAAGTGAACATGTAACAGTACATTAATTATTAACACATTATGTTGGGGTTAACAAGCTAATCTCAAAATACCTCTGGGAGGCTAAGTATTATTTATCCTTGGTGGTTTTTTTTTTTAATTGAGAAGATGAAGATTGACTTAAGTATTCAAGGGCTCAAGTGCTTTCCAGTCAATATGAGAGATACTGAAGCAGAGAGGACATTTTTCTTCCCTTCCCTCCTATGTCTCTAGCCCTAAGGCCAAGATGAAGGTTTTTTTAAAATTCCTGCTTCAGAAATTTGAAGGAATGAGGAGAATGATGGTAGGTCACAGACATACAAGAGATGTAACAAAAATATAAGGAGCTGTAAAGTCCTTTATATAGGCATTGCAGTCCTTACAAAAAACATCAGGGTTTTTTTTTTTGTTACAGAGACTGATTTGTGAATGCTGATGTTATCTTTCACCTGTCTTCTGCAGAAATGGAATATTTAGTATATATTCAGTTAAAACTGCACATCTTGCTCTACTGGCAGAACTAGTTGGCATTTACTATCCCAGCGAAAGAGTGAAATGTTAAATGGTTTTATGGATCTTTTATGATATATGTTGTGTGTCAGTCTTTTTATTGATTTTTAAAATATATCTTAACAGTTCTCTAAAAATAATACTTTGGGGATCATTATCACTGCATAAAAACAGAAGCTTAATATTGATATAGACATGAAAGATGAAAATATGTATATTGATCATGACTTTATTTCAAATGCCCAGAGCAAGAACTTATATAGTATAGTAGATAAATTACAGAAATGTCTAGGGATTTGTGGTGGTTTGCTTGCATTCTTGCTTTAAGAAACAGGAACCTTAAATATTATCCTTCTAGAAAGTGGGATTGTACTATATGACAAAGTACTTAAGAAAAAGGCTACCACATAATGTGAACCTTGGGTCATGTGATCTACTCCTCAAGTCCATATTTTCCCATTGCTACCGTCACAGCTCATTTCATTTCCATTATTGTGGCTTGTATCACATGTTTATTCATACGAAATTCAAAGTGAAAAAAGGTCTACCAGACCTTAATAAGGGATCCTTTGTAAGGATCTCTGTACTTTTTCACATGATAGACTTGCAGTTCTTTTCCATGGCTCTCCCATCTTGGGTGTCTCAGGAACGTTGAAGAAAGGTATAATGCTTTTGTTAAAACTTAGAAGCTCACCTAAATTAGGACAAGTATATTTCATTTTTAAAATTGTTTTATCTGCTGAGATATCAGTTCAACTGTATTTCACACTTTAATATTAATGATTTTAGAAGTGGTTTGCCTGGAGGAGGGTAACAGACTTATCATTTTAAATATTTTATCTGTGTATAAAAGAGGAGAGTTTTAAGCAATATTCAATACTTGTTTAAAGGCAATCTCTTTCCCAGTCCCCCTTTCCCTTCCCCCTTCTGTTTTCTTCCCCCTTCCCTCCCCCCCCCTTTTTTTTTTTTCAATCAGAAGTGGAGGTGCCATCATAACAGCCAGTCTCACTGCTTAGGAAATCCAGGAGGCACTCTCATTCTTTAGTTAAGATAAAGTTGGCCTGCTTATTCACAGGGTAGAAATGTGCTCTCCTCCATGGTGTCAGAGGTGGAGGTGACAGGTGTAGTCTTTTGTGTGGGTCATCAGTGGAAAGAAAATTAGCAGCCTACTATCTCTTCCTTTTTCTTCTTGTTAAAGAATGGAGAGGAAAATAAAGTAGAGCCACAAAACAAATAATTTCCACTAATCCAAGTACAACTTGGCTTTTATTACAAAGGTGTAGTTGGTTGTTCTGAATCATGCTCCACTACTAGATACCATCATATATATTGATTTTGTGACTTAACATCACCAGGATATTCATGACCTGTGTATAGCTCTTAATGGGATGCAAAAGAAAAATTGCCTTTTGATTTTACAATAGAATGGCTGTTGCACTGTCTGTACAAGAGACAACACAAAATGCTTTAAACACGAGTCTGATACTTGAGCTGCGTTTCATCACAGTTATAGAAAATGGTCAGGACAGGAGCTTAAGCACAAGAAGGACCTTCCCTTTAAAATACTGTGTTTGTATGATGGGCAGATAGTTGCTGCATTTCTGTTACTGACCAGAAGACACTCTTGTTCTGCAGATTCCTGTCTTTACTTCCAGGTGTACAGGCATGTTCAACATGGTCAAATACCTTAATACTAGAAAAAAGATCTGGTACCACCTCTTTTGGAAAAGAAAATTGGAGATGTCACTGCAATGGGCATGAGTAGGAGCAATCTTACCATGAAGTGGAACAGATGAAAATGGGAAAGACTGCTGAGTACTTCTAGTTGCATAATATAGTTGTACCCATGTTAATATTGTTCCTGGTGTCTCTTCTGTCTTATGATGAGGAGTCTACTTCAGCTATATAAATACAGCTAGATTCATAAAACCTGTTTTGTTTAAGCTTTCTTATCCCATGGACAGATGATTTAATTCATCATTTCATCTTTAGTAACACATTTAATAGCAAAGTAGGCCTCCCCTATTTCTTGCTGGTAAGTACAGCTCATCACTTTTGTGAGTAACGTGTTCACATTGGAAGAATCCATCTTAAAAGCTGATATTCATCCAAAGTGTAAGACTTTCTTCTCTACATCAAAGAATATTGTAGTTAAAGCCAGTTAAATGAAGGCAAAGTTGTGACATCTTTAGTGAAATGTTTTATTTCCTCAAGCTGAATGAGCTTGGCACATCTGTTTTGGTTTTATTTTATTTTATTATTATTACTACATTTAATCTAAAAGCCTATTATATTCCTGGGGATACTGGCTAATTTTTCTTTATGTGGAACCATTAACAATTTTTAAGAAATACTTTCTTCTTCAGACTTTATGTCACTTTGCACTATCATCATAATCACTTAGTTTCATGTGAAGTCCTTTGTATGACCTTCCTACAAGCAAGTTGTCTTTGTTGTGCTGTCTAAGCATAACTAATGGTACCCTTCTAGTGGCAAGGTTTGAATGTGAATTTGTCATAGAAAGACTGATAGAAAGATTTGGCACCCCTTGTACTTTAATTTGAGTGCTGCTGTAGCGGTACATTTATGTTTAGAAGATAGAATTATTATTTCATGTTAAACATTAGCTGAACATCCAAATGAGTAAGACAGCATGGAGTCCTGTCTTGTCAAAAGCAATTACTGAATTAATTATATTTAACATTTATACTATTGCACACACATCATGCAAATAAGGTCATTTGTCCTAGTGATTTTAAATTAATTTTTTAAATGTAAATACATCAATTCAATATGTAGAATTACCTGTGTTTTATTGTAGATTTTTAGAATCACATCTTTGACTCATACCTGTTGTCAATGGTATTATCAGTTTATACCAATGGAAGTTCTATACGTAAAAACTCAAACTGTAATTGCTACATTTGCACTGAATATTAAACTGAGGTTTATGCAGGGTTTAATTCCAAATTAAAACTGTTCCCATTTCACTTTCAAAAAACTGGAACTGTAACTTACAATACAGTGTACTCCAGCTTTGAAACTCTGAGCGTGCACGTGTCAGAGATTTATGTTGTTGTCCAGCTCACCTCTCATATGTATTTCAAGCAGAGCTGAATCTGCATGTAATTACCTCAGCTGATTGGCTTAGATTATTCCTGAGCTTTGGGACAAAGTAGTAGTGCAGGAATTTTCCCAGTTCTTCCCAGAAAGGAAAAAAAAGGTGTTCCAGCTTTTCCAGACTCTGACATCTATACCCTTTCATGTAGTGTGACCAGAAACCAGGAAGATGGAGGAGGACTGTATAACCACATGCATGGGCTAAGTTATCACCAGCCACCCTGAAATGGGGTCAATGTTGGGATGTCCTTTTAGTCAGGAATTTTCCTTGATTTTCTACCTTGAATATTTACCCTTGGACAAAACCTAGGTCTCAAGTTTACTAGTATTCTTCTGCCACTTCACACATTGTCAAATGATTGTTCAGGTGCTAAAATCAAAATCTCAGTAGACTTAAATTAAGGATTAGAACATAGGTGTAAATTAACAGGAATGTCATTATCTATAGCTATGCAGACAGTGAAAATTAACACTGGTTGCTAGGAATGACTGGATAGATACTTCTTTGGTTAAAGTTATTATGTAGATGCTGCTTGGAGGGTATTTCCCTGGTTTTATCATTTGCAAGTGATAAGTTATTTCTAGAATGTACAACAAGCTTTACCTTTTTCAGTATTAGGATATGTTTAGCGCAATGCCATTGAGGGATACTTTACAACATGAGGAACACATTTTCGTATGCCAATTGGAAAAAGGCACCTAAATGCAAATCTACAAATCTTAGGCTGTTTATGTGACAAAATGCATTATTACAAAGAAGATTGACAGAGCTAACTTGATTCTCCCATGTTGAGCATTAAAATGTACCCTAACTCAATATTACAGACTTAATTAGCTGGAATCGTAGTTACATCACCTTCAATGGTGGGGATAATTGATGTGAGCTGAAGTGAATCTAATAGGCTTGACTTTCAGTCAGTTACATGAATGGTTGTGAACTTAAATGTATACTGTATTTACCATCTTACTGGAGGTTCAAACTGATCAAGTCTCTGAAAGAAAGAGTTGCAAAAGTCTGTGCTGAGCAAGTCAAGTACTGGCATACACACACGTGAAATTTAGCTAGAAGTTGAACTTTTTCCTGAACTTTAAACACCTATGTAAAAATATTACTGAGTGGAGGATGTGTCCCTATATCTAGGGAAGGAAATAAGAATCATACAGTAACTGGTTGTCAGTTAAAAAAAAAGTAAAAGACAGTTGTTTGTTTAATGTCATAGCCTAAATATACTAACAATTGTCTTCACAAAATTAAACCTAACTACTAGTTCCTTTGGAGTTTTTGCATATGGTTTTCATATCCATATTTCCCTTAGAAATGACTTAACAGATACAGTGTTTACAGCTACATCCTTCCCTGTCCAGAGCACTGCAATGACGCTTGTTGCCTACAAACATACCTGAGTGTAACAGCCACAGTCTGGGCATGTTTCTCTGCACTGGGCAGCGTGCAGTGAAACAGCCCCTGAAGTGAAAAGAGGCTCAGCTCTTTCACAATAGAATATGCTTCTCCAATTCCCCTGAAGATCTTGAGAAGTCACAACCTATGTATATACTACAGGAGGAGGTAGGTCTTGTAAGTGACCTGTGCTCATTTCTTCATGTAGGATACAGCCCATGAATTTCAGAGGCCTCCATAAAGATATGATGTTTAGATTGCATGATATCACCCTTAACTAACTGATGCTGAACCTAGGATACATCAGTAAAGAACATACAGAGGGCTTAGACTAAAGATTAATTATTTTCTTATGTAGTCTTTGGCAGTGGCAAATAGCAAGGGCTTAGGGAAGTATGCCAGAACTGGGCTAGCCTGCAGAGAGTGTCCTAGAACAATTCTCCAGTCTCCACCAGTTTTCAGCTCTGGGTTTTCTTGTGCAGTCTTGACTAGGGAAATATCTTATGATGAGTTGTTATTATTAGGATCTTTATTTTTAGAGAAAAAGGAGAATTGTGACTTAGGATAAAATACATTTTAAAGCTCAAGTGAAGCATGTATTTGTTCCGTGACTGTCAAGCATACTATTGTACTTTTTTTGTACTAATAACATCTCAGTTAGAAAAGCTGAGTAGACTAGCCAGTAGAGCACTGGACTTCAGTGCAAATCAGATGCTGGATCTGTAATAATGTTAGTTTCAGTAAATGACAGCTGTAAAACCTACTCTGAATATAAAATAAAGAGGTTTCTGAAAGTCTTACCGTCACTAATGAAAATTACAGCATTTTCAGTACTTGAAGGTGTGATATTCGGCATCTTGTGTGATCTGATGTACTTAGCTGAAAGGACTGACATACATTGCCCTGCCTATAAATGGTCAGGACAGAACTATGTCAAAGGAGGTGCCTCTCATATGGACTTGCTTTTTCATATTTTAGGACCTAAAGAAAGCTTATAGTGTTCCTGTGTTGATAAATGAATTTAATAATTAATATCCCCAAAATATTAATTATTCTATTAGAAATAATTGTGCAATTGTGATCTCCTAGAAATGACTGCTTCACATGAGTAGCTAAAAATAATCTTTCAAATACTGCAAAATAGCTGCACTGGCTTTGAAGTTACTAAGATTACTCTCTAATACAATATGTGGTAAAAATTCAGTGATACACTGTTTCCTGAGTTCTGCAGAAATTATCTTGCTCTTCTATAACTCTCCCCAAATATTTTAACTTAGGGCTTTTAAAAATACATATATACACACACACTTAAATTTCTATATATGTAAGTATGATAATAGCAGAAGTATAAAATATTATGCTTAATCCTGATGGTTCCTGAATAGCTTCACGGTTTAAGAAATATTGCTGTCATGGTCTGTTGTAGGTGAAAGTTGTCATTTACTCCACCAACGACCTTTCATTATGATTTTTTGGCAGCTAAATTGAGGTCTTGCTCTTTTGAATAATCTTTCTGATTTTATCTGGGTAGTATTTTAGAAATACTTTAAGATTGCACTAGAGCTCTCTTTCAGTAGATCAGGAAATGGAAAACATAGGCTAATATATTTACATTACTATTTGTTATTTTGAGAAACTAATTTTAATGCTATATAGAAGCATTATATGTACAATCCTATGTGATCCTTCAGGTTCAAGTACCAGTGATTTGCAGCCATTCTGGATCCTGGGACATTGGTACAGTTTCACTGGTGGTGTAGACCAACTTAGAAACTTTACTTCCATTAGCTGGTATACAGTATCTATGAATTTATTTTTCTTAGTACTTTTTTGTAGACCTCTTAGAATTATTCCACATTCTCAGGGATCCATGCTCCACGTGTTGAAATCTGTTGACTAAATAGGGTTGACATAATTAATCAGCTAGCCAAGCAATGAAACTTAGGTTATTGGCTTTTTGCCTGTGAAGAAGGCTCAGTGAGAGAAGAGGCAAAATTAGCACTCTTGTTTTATTTCTCTTGGACTAGCAGATCCAATATATTCCAACACATCAGCTTTTATAAGCTTTCCATACTTTTAGGTGGTGTGCTTTTAGTTCTCTAGCTTACCTTTTATAAAACTAACAAGTTTTGTATCAAATAGATGGTTTTGCTTCAACGTATCATAAAACACATTCATTTTTCTATAAAAATGGACTAAACTCTTCTTTATACCCTTTGATAAATTCATTTTACAAGCAACTTCAAAATACTGCACTTCACTCTTGTAGGCCATAAGTTGTATATATTGAGTTGCAATACCTTGACAGTGGTCTTCTGTATCCAGGAAGAGTAAGTGTCCCAGTATATAATATATAAAAGTCTTACGTAGAGATTGTTACTAGAAATTGTGTTTCATATAGCAGTCTTCTTTATTTGTTGTCTTCTGTATATTCTAAATTTATATTTAAAAGGAAAAAAAAAACCTCAACCCAAACCCAAACCTGTAATTGCTTAGTTCTATATCATTCATTATTTAATGAATGAGTACTTCAGCTATTTGAGTGAAATGTGGATTTTAACATTGGAAGCCTGTAATTATTCATAATGTTGTCTTCCACTCTGTAATAACAACGTATCAAAAACCTCAAGTGCCCCATATAGAGGAGACTGCTAACAAAAGACATCCATTAGTTTTAAAAGAATAGTCCCTTGATAATACTGGTGTTTATCTTATTTGCTTGAGATGATAGCAGGATCATTTCTTTAAAAAAAAAGGGAAAAATAAAAACACTAGAATGACCTCTGTATTGATTTTCTGTGCAGGTAGGTATTTTTTTTATTTTTTTAATTGTATTTTATTATGTATTTTATTATGACAAGCATATTTTCATTCTGTCTATCTCTTTCTAAAGATAAATGCCAAAGAATGAATGACTATAGATTATTCATTTATGTTCCTTGGGATCACATCACTGTTCCTTTAAGAACAGATGACAAACAAGCTTCAGTATTGCCATAGAGTAAATACAAAGATTACCTTAAAGTTTTACGTGGTACATAGAAATACTGTATTTAGTAAAACTTAGTAACATTTCAAGACAACTTCCCATGTTTTCTCATAGCATGAGCAAACAAGCCACATTTTAATGAACAGATTGGAGAGGGGGAGTGTTTGTCTTCTCTCAGTTGGTGTCAAATCATTCCCTTCCATCTGAGGCCACTAAATTGGTCAGAAGGGATTTTGTCTGCATGGCATGGGAGAGAGAGGGAACATGTATACACAACAAAAAGAAACATTTCTGGGTATTAGCCAAAAAAAGAAAAATTGGCTTTTTTTCTCTGCCTGAATACACCCTACTTCAGAAAGTTTTGTTGGAAAGGTTGAAAAGTTCAGATATCCCCAGCATAACATTAGTGTTTGAATGGAACAAAAATGTTGCACAGTCTTTTCCACAGAATCAAATATTGCTTATGGTACTAATAGGTTATGCCACCACTGTTCCGTTGAGAATTCTTTTTCTGTGATGCTCTCATTTGGAGAGAATTTCATTTGGCCCATTGCATCTTCATTTTGCTGCCCTGCAATGGAAAATACCCAGGCTTCATTCTTCATGTAAGCCTCAGAATACTTTAATGAGCGTTAAGGGCAAGCACAGAGAGGAGAGAAGGTTGATGAACTCTGAGAAATTTTGGCATGTTTATAAATTTTTTTAAGTTAGTACATGTAATCTGTTCTAAGGCAGTTGCTTTGAAAGCTTTTTGACATCTGTTGGCACTGCTGATGAATTTCCAGCTATAAGATCCATATGGCGTGATGGGAACACCATTTGAGTTGAGGATTTGTTAAAATGTACCCTAACTGCTAAATCCTGTTGATGTTGCAGAGTGTCTTCTCAATCATAATTTGCTTGCATGTTGTTTCAAGTTAAGTAACTTGTTTCTGTATTCCATTGCCTTTTTTGGGAATATGTGAATTGCAATCTCTTTGGTGGACTCTCCTTAATCACACAGACTTGCTTCTTAACTAACATAGAGGGATTTTTTTTTTAGCAGCATCTAGGTCTTCTGCTGCATTGTTCATAGATATCCCTACCTTCAGGAGAATTTTCTGCTTCTTCTCCATACCGTTAAATATATATATATACACACAGAGGGTTTGTATTTTAATACACAAATAAACATTGAATACAATTAGCATCAAAGCTAAATATCATGTCACGTGGACTCAGAGGAAAGATATGGAATTTTTTTTTCAGCTGCACTACACAATTTAAAAAAAAAATTGTTTTGTTACATAATCCCAAAGCAATAAGGCATGGAAATGCCTTGGGACAACTCAAAATGCTTAGAAGATTAATCGTATCTGAAATGTAATCAAATCCCCCTTTCTAATCAAAGAACCAAGCTACAATTGCACAGGTTAAGGACTCAAAATGTAGATAGCGCAGCTAATCCTACAAAGATATTTCTAATAACAGACAAAGATCCTTTTTTGAAGTATAGCATATTAAAAAATGTTCCTTCCTTGAATTAAAAAAAAAAGCTAGCATCTAAAAAGCTAGTATTTTAGCTTTTGATAAATATATGGTTTGCAGTAAAAGAATTGTAAAGCTAAAATGTATTCACCTGCTATGCTATTACCATGTAATAATACTTTTCTCTCCTTGTTACCTCTTCCTTGAGTAATGTGTAGTCAAAGAGAGGCCTAGCCTAACTAGTGTTAAGTAACATCTTACAAGATGGACCTGTAAGATTATAAAATGTAAACAGGAAATACACAAATTTGATATGAATAAAAGGTCTTCATTAGAATTGTCTGCATTGGAAGCACTCGAGTTTTTGCGAAGACGTAACTAAGTGGTATAAACCACTTTCCCATGTGCGGGCAATGCAACATGATATGGAACGTGCCTCTTAAAACATCAAGATGTTCTTATGAAGTGTAACTGGTGTATTAAAATATTGAAGCAAAATCCGTAATATATATAATCTTTGCTTCTAAATGTGTTAGTTTTTCTATTCCAGTGAAGACCTGTGCACAAACTGGCACAAATTTATAAACGCCTACACTGCAGCTGGGGTAAATTGAATTTACTTTTGGACAGGATGGAGTCTTTATGGTCAGAATACAGATATTTTCACTGATAAGAACAGTAAAGCAAAGAGTTTGTCATGGTACTGAGTGTTTATGCAGTAGAGGGATAGCTATAAGCTGGAGTTTATTCTATGTTTTATCAGTTGGTTAAATTTCAAAAATTAAGTTAAACACTTCTAATGGAGATCTTAGTGCTTTAGGTGAAGATGCTGAGATCTCTTTAAGTCATCGGATTATCTAGTAAACCTAGATACAACCAAAGGCTTTGTAGTGTTTCAATCTCACACATGCGCTCTTCAATCTCTTACAGGGTGACCTTCAAGTATCTTAACAAAAGTTGACAAAGGAGTTCCATTTGTTTAAATTCCAGACATATGCTTTATTCAAAATTTTAGGCTTTAAAGTTGAAAGGTTTGGTTTTTTACTTTCATGAATCTTGTCATTAACTCCAGTCTGTCTAAATACTCTGACTTCCATATTTCAATCTTTAAGTAGTGTTACCAAAAAAACACTCTGGGAATCAACAAAGTGCCTGTTGTTTTTCATTTCTTTTTAATGAATATGTGCACTTTGAATACATACTTGGCTACAAGGTAGGTTTTTTAAAATAGTCCTTTTGGTTCCATCATCTAAGCATACTTGAGATGGACAAGCAATAGTATGTACCAATGTCTGTGGTAAAGTACTCTGTATCTCTCTGAAGTGGATTGTACCTTTGTAAACTTCCAATTTGAAACAGAATTCCAGACATCGAATTGGGAGTTGGGGCATTTGGAACTTCTGTTAATGGTTTTGCTGCATATAATCTACTTGTAAACTAAAAAGGTTCAGCATATGACCAAAGTACTTGGTGCTGTAGCAGCCTCTTAAGGGGCTTGACTCCAAATGCCAACCTCAAAAAATTTACATAAATCAAACTATGAATTCATTCCATAAGCTGAATAATCAGATTTCTTATGCAGTTTGGCTTTATTTCAGACTCAGTGACTCTCAGTATGTTGGTTCTAGATGCTGTAGCAGGAGGAAACAATAGCAGGAGTATTGGGTCTCGTAGCTAGGAGTCTTTCTCACATCAGCAGTTACTACATCCTTTTAAGAAGACCTGTCTTCCTGAAAGCTAACTAATTAGTTCCTTCTACCTCTCTGGCCTGTTGGCCTGTTAGCCATGGCATTTGTTGGATTTGAAAGTACAACTCTCTTCTAGAGAAGTTATTTCATTTTTTGCTGAAGCAGAATCTTCAAATAAAATTGGCTATGATCAAACAGGCTAACTACAAAGAAAGAAAAAGAAAGTGGCAAGTGACCTCAGAGCTATTGTGTCTACTTAATTCCTTCTTTTTGGCAACTTTGAGTATACATGGACTATCCTGAAAAATTCATTTATTTTCATAAGAACCTCTGATGATCAGTCCTGCACAACTAGTAACGATCTTATTTCTTCTAATAGTTGAAAGGGTTTTCCTGATATCAGAACTATACCTTCTTTGTTGAAAATAAGCCAGCTTTCAACTTCATATTGTGAAAATAATTGATCACATACAATATGAAACACATTTTATTATCATGCTGTTTTTCAGTCTTCCCTTTTTTTAGATTTAACGGATCAAGTCACATCAAGAGTCAT
The DNA here is from genome assembly GCA_013400335.1 of Eurystomus gularis. Taxonomy (NCBI): domain Eukaryota; kingdom Metazoa; phylum Chordata; class Aves; order Coraciiformes; family Coraciidae; genus Eurystomus; species Eurystomus gularis. The sequence goes on from VZZY01016582.1 coordinate 14,771, forward strand.
TTTGTCTGATCCCTTGTCTTCTGGAAGTGGTATGTCCCACAACGGACTCTAGCTGAGGCTTTAAAAACAGCAAAAAAATGAAATAGCAACATTTTGCATCTTCATATAACACTTCAGTTACCAGATGTCACCTATTTCAGAACAGTATATCCATTTTTTGAGCATCAAAGTTAGATGACTTACAATCCTGTTTCTGTTGAATTAACCAGTTATATCACCTTTATGTTTATGAATGTTTTCTCTTAAAAAGTAATAGTTTGCATTTGCTTTCATGAAATCTCTCACTTGTTGTTCTAGAATCTATCAAGATAATTTTAAAAATTCTTACTATAATCTACTTTTTAATTATTTCAAATGTGGATGTCTTCTGTGCAGTATCTAAGTCATTCATGACAATATATAACGGTGACTGACTCAAACAGAAATGTTCTCTGGTCTATTCTTGTGTCAAACCTGCTCTTTGCATTCCTTATTTCCAGTCCACGTGTGCTCATCTTTTACCACTTACAGCTAAACTGTACTTCCCTTATTTGCTGAAGTTGAGATACATGGCAAATATTTCTTCCTTCTTATCCACTTGACTAATTACTCTGAAGAAAAAAAAACCCAGCAAAAAAACCCCACAAAAAACTGAATTAGGTTGGTTTAACATGGTTTGTTCTTGACAAATCTGTGTTGTCTGTTTATTATCTTATTATTCCTGTGTGTTTGGAAATTGATTTTTGAATAATTTATTCTAGTAAATTTTCAAATATCTCAGTTTAATCAACTAGTTTATTAATCCCAAGACACATATAAAAAAGGAGGGAGAAAATTGCATGTACTGATTTTGCCACCTTAATTCTAAGACCTTCCTCTCTTCCATATGTTCTCAGGCCTAACAGCCAAGGTTTTGTTTCAGTTGATAAGACCTGTCTTAAATTGCTAAGACCTGCTTAATTGGAAATCTAAATATTGTTTTACTCTTTCCTCTTTTTCTTGTCTGCTGTGCTGTCCCTTTTATTAAAATTATCCCATGTGCTTGGTTGTGATTAGTCGCTTTCTAAAGAAAAAAAAAATGCCCCAGTTGTTTTAACTTTCTCTGTTACCAGTGATTTGGCCTTTTTCTGCTAATGAATAGCCCTTATGTGCTTCCTCTACTTGCAATTTTTAGTAACATTTTCTTTGTTGGTGTAATGCACCTTGCCTGTTGTTACTTAGTTAGCATGTTAATCCACCACCCTCCCTGAGAAATTGATGCTATTCATTCATAGGTGATATTGTTTACACTCTTGGTACTATTGTTTTTAACACGTCAATCATTCAAGAGATCTTGATTTAGAGTCTTAAGTCTCTTCATTTACTTCCCTTTTATCTTCCAGTTTAAAGATAAAAATAAATTTAAAAAAAACAAAACAAAACTTTTAATGTTTCATTGTTCTTAACATGCTGTGGCATTTCCTTCCTTTCCTAGTATTTGAGAACTCTGTATTATGGTAACTTCCACTCAAACTAACTGGTCTCCTATACTCTTATCATAGAATAAATCGGAATGGTTTGGGTTGGAAGGGACTTTAAAGAACATCTTGTTCCAACCCCCTTCTTGCCCAACTTCTTTATATAAACAGGAATTGAAACAGCAGTTCTTATTGGTATATACTTACTTGTTCAGCTCTGTGAGGCTATTTCCAGCAAATACCAAGAACTTGATAGACAATTCATATCTTCCAGCATTACTTACCTAGCAGAGTTAGGGTAGTCAGTTTGCCATAGTCACCACTTCCTATCCTGTAATCGCTTCTGTTAAATGCTCTGAAAGAGAGTCATTCACCCTCTGAGTGGATTTGACGTATCACTGATTCCTATCAAGAGATTGGTCCAGTCTTCCTTCCCTTTTATCCTTATCCAAAGGTCTCAACTAGGCCTTAAGCTCAACTATTCTTGAACAGCAGAGAAAATATATTTATTATAGCTATATGGTGCATCTCTGCTTCATCTTTCACTTGTACGTCCTTTCTTAAAGAGTGTTTTGTTTATAGCTCGAGGAGACACTGTGTCACAGTAATATACTGACAGAATACTGTTACATTTTTTTAAAAGGAAAAATATCAGAGCTCATAAGCTGAAATTTGGTGATTTTAGTGAACTGTGCTAAAAGACTGGGAAGAACATAATGATCAATGTATTGAGTACAACATTTGTGACAGGAGGAAGAAAATGGAAAAGAAGCATGAAAGAGAAAAAAAGATCATCAGTCTTCTAAAGGCATGTCTAATTTTGAGGAAAGGTGGAAATGTACCAAATTTTAAGATCAGCTAGAAAGATTCTAACAAGTCTGAATATGGGGCATTAAATTATTGGAGACTGTTATAATTAACAGTTAAAAAGTAGAATTGAAATCTGAAATCACTTTGTTGACAGAAACTTTGAATAGGATTGGGTATGAAATGTGCGTGCAGATTAGCAGTGGCTAATTATTCCATTTATTGAGTAGATTAGTGGGCACATTTCAAATACATGTCCAGAATATAAAAATTGTATGTATACTTCAAAAAACACATTTCTTATACAGAAAAGTAAAGGAGAAATGAAGATGATGTAGACTAAATATATTGCTTAGAAGTCTTATTTCCACTGTTGTGTGCAATGCACATGTCAGTATGTATGGAATGTTTTGCTAAGGAGAAAGCCATCAAAAGCATACCAGGAATTCTGCATTCCTTGTTCGTATTGGCAAAATATCTCTGCTTTCTCCCTCCATAACAGTGAGGAGGAGATAATGACTTCAAGGGGAGGGAAGATGACCATTAGGTCTGTGATTACATGAATCTGCTGTCCAAGATGCCTGCTTAGGGTAATGTATAACAGCTGTGGCTGCTGCTGCCTATAGACTGCAATAATGACTGCAGAACAGCTGCTCTAGTGCTATGGACCCTAGGGGAGGAATTTGCTCTCTCCTTTTATTCTGCAGTATGTAGAGCTATTTTACTTGGATTGCAAGGCTGTCTAGAGTTTGCTTCTGAATACTTAATTGAAACTGAAATTTCTGTTATGAACAGAAGCTTAATTCAAAATTTGTGCATGGTCATGTACATATCGTATACATTTTTTGTAGCCATTTGATATTATTTATTTGGTTATAATAATGGTTGTTTCCTCCTACAAACATTCTTTGAAGTGTAAGCATCTGTTTTATAAAGGCACAAAGGGATTCTCTTACAGTTTATATGTGGTTTCATTTAATCTCTCTGAAATCGATATGCATGTTTTTACTATGCTGAAGAGACTGACTTTTTATTGCCTTTGTTACCTTTTTCTGAAGTGCTTCCTAAGAATTACAGGTCTTTTTAACAATAAGAGTTTGGGGGCTTCTTGAATAGTAATGCGTGAAAATCTCACTACACAATATGTATTATTCAAGAATAATAGCATATATGCCGCATCACATAATACATATGTAGCATACCTCATCAGATCAGAAGCCATCCAGATTTTTGGATTACTGTTCTTTTTTTGGGTAGTAAATATAAAACACACGTTATGATTTTTATAGGTGATTTGAGTATCCTTGCTGCTGCCGTTCTCTGTTTTCTTGGTTCTTTATCTACACGAGTTTATTTAAAATATTTTTCAATACTGAGGAATTTTATGTTGTTTCCTTTGCATTAAAGGCCATCATGCATTTTCATTACAAATCCATACCACCCAGTGACTTCAGTAGAACTGTTCATAGTTATTTCTATATTTAAAGATATAATTTTTCAATCAAACCGTGGACTTCCAGACTAGTCTCTTAGGTAAATTTTGCCCCTTTTAAAATTGTTCTTTATTTTGAAAGCTTTTTGGGGAGAAATATCATATGATATAGCTAATTAGGAAAAAGTGTGCCAGCATACACCAAATATCTGTATGTTCAAAATATCTATTAAAAAAAGGCCACTGTTTCTCTACACTGCATTTATTTTGCATTTTTTAAATTGTACAGCTGTCATTTCATAACATTTTAACATTCTTGTTTAAGCAACACTCCATCAAATAGCACTGAACAGTGAGTAGATATTGATGAACAGCAAAGAGATATGAGGGGATATGTTCTCAAACTACTGGAACTGAGTGAAAACCTATATACACTATATTCATAAACATTCATTTCTCTCCAGATCTGAGTGCATATTTGATAGTTATTGCAAATTCATGCTAAGCTTCCAGAGTATGGGGACTGAAGATGCTCTTTGATCTACAGTCATAATTTAAAAGAGCAATGACAGAAATATCACTAAATCCTGTAATTTGACTCTGACAACTTAACCAAAAGAGGAGGCATTTACTGTTTTGTCTACAAGTTTTTACATTCAAGTAGAAACAGCCTTTAGGCCCATTCCAGTGCTTTTCTGTGAAAATTATATGAAGTTCAGTGCTTGAATACTAGCTCTATTTCGTAGCATTAGTTGTATTTGCCTCTTTAATTTTCCGTTTTCTAGTCAGCCATCACCCTATAGAGGCTTGTACATGTATTTTTAGTGTGCTCAACCGTCTAGCAGGACTAGGATCACTAGACTGCATGAGAGATCGTGAATGCTCCAGCTACAGATACTGCAGTCTGTCTGCATCATATGACCCACTTAGCACTAGTGAGACCACAGCTGGAATGCTGTGTCCAGGTCTTGGTTCTCTAGTACAAAAAGAGCATGGACATACTGACTCAGCAATGGGCCGCAAAGATGAATAAGGGACTGGACATGGAAAAGGGAGCAATAGTAAAGCTGTACTAATGCTACCTATAGAAAGCCTTATGGCTAGATAGTTTTTAGTACCTTAATTGTTTAATTTAACACAAGGTACAAGATAAATACAAATGCAGTCTTTGGGGTAAGGTTTCAGACTAGCACATGGATGCACAGGGTTGTATTTTTGCCTGCATGCATTTTCTGCATGATGATGCTTAAATCACCTGAATTCTTTGAGACTCAGTTCTACACCCTGAGCAATTAAGGGATTACTACCTTGTGAGATTATGTAAAATGTTAATGAAGCACTTTCAAATGTTTTAATAGAATACACTATAGGGTTGGACACTGTTCTTTTATTAACAATATATTTTTGTTTTGCTGAAGTTTACTATGATGATCAGTTCTCATTGCATTTGATTGCACATTAATTCATTGAGAAGCTGGACAAATCCATAAGTTCATTACAGTTCAACATTTATATAAAGCAATACACAAGATCATGTTTGCCAATCTTCAAAACTTTCTAAAGCTATGTAAATAACTTAACTTCAGGATATACAATATGAACTTCTTTTTCTTTACTGTAAGAATAGCTACAGTAATTGAAATAATGACATAAACTTATGCTCTCTGACAAGTGGAAGATTTCACGGGAAACCATTGTATTAGGCATATAAAAGTTACATAATAGAAATTTTACGTTCCTATTTGATTGCATTTTTTTTCCGGTGAGGAAATGTTCTCTGTCTGTATTTGTGTTATGCTTGTTCCCAGAGTATATGAACTGCAGTAAATTAAGTTAGTCCTGTGCTAAAAATGGCTGCTTTTTTTTTTTTTCTCTTTTGCATAAGTACTGTTGCCAGTGGTTATCTTTAGATAGCAAGATACAGGGGTGTGAATTACTTTGCATTACTGTAGTTAAACATGAGGCTGCAAGTTGCAAATTGTCTCCAGTAAAGAGAGTGTGAACTGAAAGAATATATGCCTCACTCATCTGAATGCTACTATTATTATTTTATTTTTTGTTACTTGAGAATTTTCTTTGCGTATTCATACATTAGAATATGTACATCCTGCTCAGTATGAATCCTACACAGGGCTTGTGGTCTTCCTTGATCTTTAGGATGTTTTTTTCCTTTTTATAGCCCGAGCTTATATGTCTTGAATACCCAGACCATGTATTTGGGACATATGTCTGCTGGAAGGATTAAGTACAGATTTCCTTATTCTGTGTTTTGTAAAAGCAATGTTATTCTAACTATGTCTACTCTGACTGCCAATGCCAGAATCACTGTGACATCAGTCTCATTATGTCGGCAAAAAGACAGAATATGGTGAGGCATGTAGGCACATTGCCTGGGCAAGTGCCCAGGAGCTTGGCTGGGTCTCCCTATAACACTTCACCCCAAAAATGTTCTAATGAGTAAATGGTGTAGACAAACTGTGAATCCATTCTCAAATTCAGCCTCATGTCTACTTTTGCACTGCGCTGTAGATTTGGCATCTCAAAGTCAGGTTTGAGTTGCACTTACCCAGATATCTTGTAAATGGGTCTTAAATTGCATTAAGATCTCCTAGAAATTAAATGCACAAACTACCCTTCTCATATAAAAATATATATGCTACTGGTTCCTAAAAAATCTGTGTCATGTTTTTGGAACCAAATGTTTGTTGTTAATTCTCATTATTTAAGTATAGAAGTTGGGAGGTTTCTAATTAACCAGAGTTATGCTGAGTCTTCTACATGAATTCAATGTCTTTTGGCAGCATTCTAATTTCATGCTAGCAAATTCTACCTTGGAGCAATAAAGCGGGGTTTTTAAAGTATTGCTAGGAGATTAATCCTTTTTCTCCAATTTTCTGCCCCCAGAAAAGGCTGGACATTTTGTTCCCTTGTAGCCATGACAGTGTTGTACACAGTAAAATGATGATGTAAATTCTGAAGTTTTGCTTCTGTCTTCTCCCTCTATGCTTTCAGAATTGTTTGGAAGATTTCATCATTAAGTGCTTCATGTACTTCTTTAACAGCTACTCAGTGAGAGCACTACAGATCTGGAGAAGGACCAAAACCGCTATTATAAAAATCTATATGTAGATTGTTTTCCTATATGTAGATTGTTTTTCTGGCTCTTCACAAATATATCATCTTTGGTGGCTCCACATTTGACCTGTACATTTGTCCTCATGTGAGTGATCATTTCATCAGTGCTTTCCCTTCATCTTGTCCTGAATCTTTATCATCTTCATACCACTCGTAGCTGCTTAGACCACTGTTTAGTTTTGGTGATCCTTAAGGAAGGAAGAAAATATAACTCTCCTGACAGAAAGTCAAAAGAATTTTTGAAATGCCAAAATATCCAGCAAGTAAAACTTCCAAAATTTAACTGGCTTTGTTTCCCATTAGTGAAGAGAGAATATCAAAATTAGCAGCTTGAAATTGATATTCTAATCTATGATTTGTTAAAAGACAATGTTTAGCATTGCTGGCTAAGAAAATCTCTTTGTTTCACCTGCCATTTCTATTGTCTATTAACATTTATAAAGAGCAGAATTCCATAACTGTGGCATTAATTGTATATATGTAGTATATGAATGCAGCTTCTTCTAATAAGATTATTACTACACTTCTGTGGGAGTAAGTGGGTGCACCAACCTAACTTTGCAAAAATTCAGCTTAATATGCAAACAAATTGGCAAAACCATATTCTTTGCTGTGAAGCACACAAGCTTCCAGAATATCTGACTTCACATATTCCTGGAGTGTGCTGTTGTCCTCCCATCTTGAGGACTCATTTGCAAAAACTCATTTGTCATTTCATGAAACAATCAGGAAGGAATTCCTCTATCCATATCTCTCTAGTTACAGCTGTGTCTTTTCACCTTTTACTGAGTTGCAGTGGGTTACTGGTTTTCACTTCATTGCTGAGAAAGGTGTGTTAGAATCAACATTAAACTGAGGTAATTTTGTTTCACACACATAACGTACTGTCCAAAACTATAACATCTCTAAGTTCAAGCTAGTTCGCAGTTCTGAGTTAAAACTCCTTTAACCAGTTTAAAGCATTTTTCAAGTATGCAATACATCCAAAGGAAAACACATATCCACCATGCTCCCACTATGTCTTTCCTTGAGTCTTTATGTTGGCTCTGCATGGTGGTTCAAACTAATTATATGATTGGTTTGTATTTTATTCTTGGTAACATGCTTCTTTTCTTCAGTCATGCCCCTATTCTTAAGGTGTTTGGGTTTTTTTAATATATCTCATGCCATCCCAGTGACAAAAGCTGTTATTTGCCATCATGCCCAACAAAGTAATGTTTTGACCAAACAAAAACCAATAGAATACTTCTCGTCTCATGCAAAAATTCTGAAAAAAAAGTAAGGCTTATTTTCCTGTTATCCAGTATTTGTGTTTATTAGTATTATTACTTCTGCTCTACAGACTCTATATTACTATGAATATCGTAATGATCCAAATAGCAAAAGAAAAATACTTAACAATCAGTTTGCATAAATTACAACTCGTCAGTTGACTAAAATGGTGTCTGAAATGCTACTGCAATATGATGAAAGCCAGTGCTCTTTCACAGAATCATGTTGCACAAAGAGAAAGACATGTCAATATGTCCAATTAGGTTTTTATCTGTCAGCCACATCTCAAATAAAAAGGTTGTTTTAACACTAATTCCTCTGGATGCAGGCTTGCTCTTACTAGTATCTAATAAGCTGAGGTCAGAAATTTCAGTTATTGGTACCGTGTAGAGTGAAAAAATCTTTTATAAAACTTTTGTTTACTGAATTTGTTTAGCTCTGATAAACTTTGCTGAATGATGGCTCAGTATCAGTAACTATATTTGTAATGACCACATTCTTTAATCTAGTCATAAATTTATTTGGTATTAAATTACGTAAATTTTAGGTATGTGTTCCTCAAAATGAGATCTGAAGTACAAACAAGGAACCAACAATTATATTCATTGTTTAAATGTACCACTCACAAACAAGATAATCTTTTCCTTGATGGAAATATGCTACTGATGCTTTAAGGCACGTGTAATGCAACACATACATATATTAAACAAACATCACCAGTATTATCAGGTCTATGCATTTAAGTCCATTTTAAATACATATATTCTGACTTCTCAGGAATGAGCATAATTAGCCTTCATATCCTTCAAGACAGGTTTGGATACTGGTGATCTAATTATCTACAAAATGCCAAATTCTTTTCAGCTTTTAACTCTTTTTAACTTTTGAATCTAGTAGAGTGAGTTCATCTTTAATTCCTCCTGCTTGCTAGCTTGCACACAGCGCATATTGGAGTACTTGGTCTTTGCTTAACAAATGCTGATTGAAGTCGGAGTCATATTTTTTGGCATAGATAAGCTAGAATTTTTTTTTTAATCAAATATTGGTTTTCTAATGACATATATGATGTGAA
>VZZY01016588.1:3880-20988 GCA_013400335.1 Eurystomus gularis
CAGGGGGCTGGTTCACTGTCCCTCAGACACTGTCGGGGGCCGGAGTATAGTTTGGAAAAAAATGAATGAATTCCTGTGCACACTGCACATATTTTATTTGTAGTAGCGCACAAAAAAAACCAGGAAAAACAATGCCGTATCTGGCCCGCGGGCCGTAGTTTGAGGACCCCTGGAATAGAGCAACAGCTGGTGCACTCACTTGTAGCCAGCCCAAGTAATTTATTATTCAAAGCAGTGGTACAGCTGGGACCCAGGGATGTGACAGGAGAGGCATAAGAGGAGCCTGATATATTCAGGATCTTGGGGAGCTGGAAGAAATGTTCTTAAGATGAAAAAACAATAGAGGCGTCATTTCAAGAACTGCAGGGTTTTCTCCACTGTCCTGACCTGTACCACAGAAATAAAATGCTTTCAACCTGAGTATGGCAGAGATAGAGACACAAAGTAGGAAAGAGAGCAGACTGAGGTCTGTGTGTTTTCTGACAGGAGGAAAACATTAAGGTACATTCAGGCACGGGCCCAAGTATAGGTTGTGACAGAGAAGCTGGATTTTTTTCTGGCATGCAGTAGTTCTTGCAGGTGAGCAAGCTCTTCTGAATGAAAACTACAGGATATGTGCCTCACAACATATTCCAGGTTTTATATTAAATACATAATCCATTAGTTTGTCATCCCCATTTCCAGATCTCCAGTAATGCCATGGGGCTCATGTGCTTTTTAAGACTGGAAGAATACAGAGGCTGGAAATACTGCTTAAATATTGTCCAAATGCAGTGTACACATGTCAGATACGACAGTTTCCACATACACAGCAGCTCTTGGATAGAGGTCCAAGGCTTTGATCTGTACCATCCACCACTGGACCCTGCCTTCTGTGATAGAGGACTATCATATATTCACAATGCCTCAAATCTAAGTGCAAAATGGTCTATACAAGGCTTCCACTTGTATTACGCCTAATTTTCTACAAATCTAACTGTGTGGAAGAAGCTATTTTGTCATTAAAAGCTCAAGCAGCCTTGAATAAATGTTTCAGCAAGCATCACAGTAAGGGAGAAGGTCAGATCCTGTCCTCCACATGTATCAAGCCCCTGCAGAATTTTGGGATACTGAAATAATCAATCTAATTTAAAGTCCAGTTTGCATGACAAATCATCCTCCCTCCCCATCCATTAGCTACCTTTCTTCAAGGCGAACCCAGAGGTCATTAAACGGTCGCAGTCTTTGCTTCTTCTGCTGCTTCTGCTTCTTTTTTTTGTACTTCCTGTCTACCTTCTCCAGCACATCAATGCTGTAAGGGAGCAGCAGGTGAGGCAGGTTCTCTTCCACATCCTCCTTCTGGGAGTGCAAGGGCAGTGGGAGCTCTTGGGGTGTGATATAGGAGCTGTGTGCCAGTGATGATGATGAAAAGGCTAACAAGGTTTTGGGGGGTTTTCTGCTGGAAGAAGGAGGGAACACAGACAATATTTGAAAGGGCTTTGAGGCAGAATCCTGGCACAGAAATCATCAAGGCACATATAAAAGAGGTCTTTCTTCCTGGCATATTGGCTGGATACTTATTTCTCTGCCTTGTATTCCTGCCTCCTCTTCCTTATGTCAATATTCTAATCAAAATAGTTCTCTTTAATGGAAAAAGCTTTGGAAAAGAGATATTCTGGAACTGAGGAAAGAATGCAGTCTGGCTCAGGGTGGAAGAACTCTTGAGAATAATCATGCATATCTAGAAAGAGACAGAAAAGGAGTATTTCTCATAGTCAGACCACAGTCTTCTAGTCGGAATACAGCAGAACACAGATCAGAGTATTATTTTCAGCAGTTCCTGTCCAGAGCCAACTAATCTGGGGAGCAGGGGGAAGGGGCAGGGACAGGACAACTAAGGCATGCTAGCTGAAGGAGCCAGCCCTAGATCAACAACTCCCACTGGCTGAGAAGGTAAGTAATGAGCTAGTCCACATGGCTGCAGAAATGCATCTTGCAAATTACCATCTTTGAACGATATGGCTCAATATACCATTAAACAATCTTTGGGCCACCTAGTCTGCAAACAACTGGAAGCAGACTAGGTGTAGCAGTGAGATGACAAGTTCACTGTCATCTCATTTTCTCTTTCATGAAGTCAGACGGTACAGAGCAGTGAATGCATAGCTTTTATAAAACATCAGTTCGGGTACACGTCTGAGACCAGAGCTCAATTCACTATTGTGGCATTGACTTCTAGTGTAAGCGTTTACTGTCTCCATGAGGATCTGCAAAAGGAGAAAATACTGTCCTGCCACTCAGACATCACACCAAGGAGCATGAAACGGTGGTTTTGAAGAGTTATATCAGACAAGTATGGAGGACCACAAGGAGGGAAGGAAGCTGAGCAATCGCAGCTCTCTCATAATGCAGAAGTGAGCTTTGCACACATAGCAAGTAATGAGGGAGTAGTCAGGCCTTCAGCTTTCCGGCTGCACAAATCCTATATTAGACTGGCAGCATTATCTGGAATTTCAAAGCAGTTCCAGTAAGTGAGACACTTCAGTGAGATATGTGCGTGCACAAACTCTCTCACAAGGCAAATCCTGGGAGCCCATAGGACCTCTTTGAGATTTTTCTGAGGGATTGACTATGGGCTATGCTTACCCAGCTTCCTGTGAAGGTGATACAATGAAAACAATCAGTCAGCTCCACCCTGATTACTCAAGTTCTGCTTCCTTATACTTAGAGCAAGCAATGTCTCCTCATCTATACTCCAAGGCATGCAGTCTGCAGTCTCCTATCCACTGATGGCTTTGCTGGCCTATACTTCTTTTGGAACAAAGCAATTCCCTCTCTTTACTTGTTCATGAGCATCTTGGACAAACTCACAAAACCAAACCACTCTGTGGATACATAGAGCACAACACAAATATCTGACTGATCTTTACAGCTACTTCATAATGAGGAGAGATGCAGCACTGTTCTGTAACAAGACAGAACCGGTGACTGGCTTGGTTTGAAATTCAGAAAGGTAACAGAAGACCACAGACCACTGTGCAGAAATCTGGCTTCAATATGTGAAACCTTGCGAGAACTACAGAGAGTTTCCTTTCTGCTTTGCAGTAGCATTGAAAGGACGAGGTCCAGAAGGAGATGTGTTTCAGAGTGGCTGCAGTTTTTGAGCTAGCCCATCACTGTGAGCATGTCTTTGATGTAGAATAAAGAGGGTCCATCTTGGAGAAGTAGAAATGAAGTTGTGGACTAGAACACAACTGCAAGCAAACCACAGAGACTGGCAAAGAATGGGTCTTAAGCTATCAATCTTTCAAAACCCCTGTGATTGATACTACTTCTGAAGTATCATGACTCTTCAGCTCTCTTCCACAGCATCTTCACATTACTCTCTCTGTAACGTCACCTGACAGAGTGACCTGCCCCCTGCCTCCCAGTTTGTCTCCAGTGGCCTGATGTGATCTCTCCTGCAAGTCCTCTGCTTATGGTTCCCTTTTCCCCAGTTTCTCTTCACTGTGTCTGTTCCTTAATGGTGAAAGTCACAGAGTGAGCACCAGCCTCCCCAGTAGATTAGAATGGCTTGCTGCCTTTAGTCTCCCCCACTAAACTCATGACCATACCATGGTGGAGCTCTGCATTGCTACAGGCACAGCCAGTACTACCTCCATCCTGCATGGCCAGCCATTTATTCTGATACCTGCAGCCTCAGAACACTATTAACAATAGACACTCATATACAGAACCTCCACACTTCCTGCAGGACCCAGCACTTGGTCTTGTTGAACCTCATACCATTGACCTCAGCCCACTGATCCACACTGTCCAGATCCCTCTTTAGAGCCTGATTGCAATCGAGAAACCCTACATGCAACCCTGAGGATGCTGATATACTCTCTCCACAAGTCCTTCTCTTACCTCAAATGTTCTTCTCCTTCAGAACTCACATTTTTCTTGAAACTCCTTTCATATTTTTAAATGTTTCCAAGTCATTCAGAAATGTTAACATCTTTTCTCAGAGGAAACACTAAAGTGCATCTCCTTTAGCTTGTTCACTCAGCTTTAAAATCAAGACTCAAGGAAAGATGTCCAGTAGTCCTAATGCAAGGTTTGAGATGCAAGCAATGCCAAACTGAGGGCTTTCAAAGGCAGAAGATTCACTGGCTGGACAATGAACTCGTCTGATGTGGTCAAAGAATGGAGTGCCCAGCTGCCCTGATTATCACTGACACATACCATCCTTATGGGTGAAGATCTAGCCCTTCTTTCCACAGCTCCTTACACAGATTTCCTTACAGCTACACTTTTACAGAACGGTACTGGATTTGTTTATTCTCTAGTACATATTAAGCTGTCTTACTTTAAGAATCTCCTATGGCTGTTTTTAGGAATACCTAACCTAAGAATGTTCAACAAAAGAAAACAAAACAAACAAAAAAAACAACAAAAAACCTCAAGACAAAAATATCAATGCAGACAGTTTTTTTATTATCCATGTCAACAATGATACACTGGACTGCCTAGCATGACTGAAGTGTTACAGGATCATTAAGTCTTGTGCTTAAGCACAGGGGCCTCCTTCATGTCAGACTACCTGCCCACTGGTGTCAACAGGGTTAGGGGTTACATTCACGTACTCATGGGGAGCAGCCTTCCCTCAGTTTTTTTCAGTGCACATAGAGTTAATGATGTATGTCTATGTCAAGAATCATAGCTAAAACATGACCTGTCAGAGTTTGAATCCCATGGTCTGAAAAAGGCAGAAAAAAAAATGGTTCAAAAAGACAGGTGAAGCAATATGAGAAAAACATCTGTTATTATCTCGCACCATATCTGTGGAGGCCCCAGCACATATCAAGACTCTGCACTGTGCCTGCTGTGTAAGAGGTGATTATCCTGCCTGAGAGCCCCATATCAGAATTGTGGGGAGGAGGAACAGAGATGTAAGCAGTGAGGGACAGCATGCCTGGCAGAGAGCATAGAAGAAAAGCAGTGCTGTAATTGGGATCAAACTTTTTTTCCACTGCAGTCTTTTAGGTGACTATAAGGAAGAGCGGAGATACCTGAAAGACACCAGAGCAGATGTCTGGCAAAAGTCTGGAGAAAGGGGAGACAAGGATCACAAACCCTTGGTGGCAACAAGTCCAGCAAGAAGCAAGGCAAGCACATGTAACTCTCAGCAGAGTGTGAAGGAGGAGATTATTTGGCAGTCTGTAGTTACAGAAACCATGGAGATGGATTAAGGCACCCTCAGTAAGAGATAAAAGAAGTCAGTTAAGGGTCTATCCCAAAGGACAGCTGCAAGATGAACCAGAACAGTAAGTACCTTGGCTTAAAAATGCTGAAGAGCACAGGGACACGAGAGCAATCCCTCATGGGGACAGCTTGCAAAAAGTCTGGGTGGACTCTGCGCAGCCAGATTCCAGGCTGAGAGAGAGTAAACAGAAAGAATCAAAAATAGATGTGTAAGAGGAGGAGAGTGTTAAAAGGCAGGTAAATACCTAAAAGGGAGGAAGGAGGAGCCTGGAAACCTATGTGGTATGAGACAGCATTCAGACCTGATGAACCACCCATGCATACCATGGCTACAATAAATTATGGAGGGGGGGAGGAGGCACAGAAATGGAATATTTTCATTTTATTAAAAACAAAACAAAACAAAAACCCAAACAACCAAAAAATCCCCCAGAGAAAACACTAAATAACCAAACCCAAACCAAGTAAAATCCTGTTTTCAAACTGGCTTACAGAAGAGAAAAGCAAACTGCTGGGGAGGAGAGAAGGAGCCCAGCACACTGTTAGCTGTATTTCCAGCTGCCACTACCTCTTCATGACTGTTTACAAATCCACCCTCCCAATGGCTGCTCAGCTAGATAAAAGCATGCATTACTTGTTGATGGCTTGTCCAGCTGGAGTGTGTTCTACCTCGTATCCTTCCCTCCTCAAAACATCAATCACTGTGTTGTTGCCCATGAAGTGACCTGCAGTTAAGAGAAAAATGACATGAGAACTCAACAAGGGCAGGGAAAGAGAGAACAACAAAGCCCTTCTTCATCACAGGAGGTGTGCCACACGCAGGGCAGGCAGTGCTTTTTCACTCCCTCCTGCCATGGACCAGAAACAGAGGATCTCTAGCAAATGATTGCTGAGCTTTCCTAAGGTCACTTCAATTACTACGTTCCGCCTTTCTATAAAGATGTGATTGAAATTACTCTGGTCCCTCAGGTAGTTGCATTAGCAGGTCACTGAAGATTTCTTGGGGCAGTAAGAGATGAAGTTGCGAGACACCTGTTCAGGAGCAGCACCAAGTCCACAACTAGCAGTGGTGCAAACCTGGTCAGAATCTGGCCGCAGTATGTACATCATTTTAACATCCTCTGGCATAATAAAGGCGCTATCTGAGATGTTGGTCAGTATCATTAATAAGAACCATCCAGTTCCAGAGAATGGAAAATAGCTCGAAAAGCCAATGACTTGGATTAACCCCTTTCATTCCTTCAGTATAAGACACCGGGGACAGAAACTTGACTTCAGTCATGTTGACAAAAGTTTTGGAAGGACTTAGCTAATTCTGCCCTTGCAGGAGTTACATCTCCACACCATTTTGAGATAGATGTGGTGGCTGTCAGCCCATAATTTGGCATTATAGTGAATAAATGACTACTCAAAGGGTGCAGAAGTTATTCCTGAAGAACTGTATGCCCTGCAGGCTGACTGACTTCCATTATCACTCCAACACCTTATCATGCAAGACAGCTGAGAAGCAGACGGACAACAGAGGACTTGCACAGTGCCTCATAGATATAGCTTTCTTGAAAAGCTGAGAGTTATTCAGGTTATTCAGTCTGGAGAAGAGAAAGCTCTGAGGAGCTCTGAGGAGACTTTATTGTGGCTTTCCAGTATCTTAAGGGGGCCTACAAGAAAGCTGGTGAGGGACTTTTTAGGATGTCAGGTAGTGGCAAGACTAGGGGGAATGGATCAAAACTAGAGATAGGTAGATTCAGATTAGATGTTAGGAAGAAGTTCTTCACCATGAGGGTGGTGAGATACTGGAACAGGTTGCCCAGAGAAGTGGTGGAAGCCCTGTCCCTGGAAATTTTTAAGGCCAGGCTGGATGGGGCTCTGAGCAACCTGATCTAGTGGGAGGTGTCCCTGCCCATGGCAGGGCGGTTGGAACTAGATGATCTTTAAGGTCCCTTCCAACCCTGACAATTCTATGATTCTAAAACATTAGTTCATTTAACAGCCTACATTAATTAAAATTAGGCTTGAGCAAAGGACTTATAGAGTGCTCCCTTGCCTCTGTAGATATAAGCAGTACTAAACCTGATAAATAACTTCACAAAAACTGTTTTCTGCCAATATTCTTCAAAAATACATGGCAATAAAAACACTGGAATGATTCTATTAGCCAGGAAAAGCAAGGAGATATCAAGGGAAGTCTAATGAAGAGAATGAAACCCAAGGGATTAATGATTTTTCACTCCAAAATGGATTCAATTAATTGGAGCACAAAACTCCAGTTTCTCATGCCACAACAGCAAAGGGCTTATGAACTACCAGCTTAAGGTATGACAGCTGGATGTCATCATTTAAGCACAGACATTTATCAGTATGAAGTTTCCCCAAGAGCCTAAGAATACAAACAGATCTAGCTCAAATGAAACTTTCTAAACAAGCACGGCAATGCACACTCATTGGGCACCATATTTTCTCACCTAATAACTGGATTTCTTCCCAGCTCCTCAGCCTAACTTTTGCCTTCAGAAAGAGTAAAGCTGGCATGCTATGTGAACCTAACCTAATACTGCTGTTGCTTGCCAATTGGTTCAGCCTCAGGTGCAGTTAACTGAGAATTTTCTCATGCCACTAAAAGACCAGATGCAGCAGGGAACAGGAATGACTGTAATTAAACATTGTAATTGAGTAAAATTAGCCACTGGAAAGCCAGCACTAGGTATATAACGTGCCAGACCTAGTTGCTATCTCTCATCCTCAACATAGTGGAGGAGTATGTGTGAAGGGAAGAAAGGGATTTGCTCCTCCTTCTTCGGCCTCCAGATGGCAGAGAAAGGGGCGTTTCCAAAGGGTGATCCATCTCTTGTAAGTGAGAGTGAGGTAGTACAACTGAGACTATTACTCTCCCTATTGATGAGGATAGGGGCAGCATATAAAGCAAGTTCAGACTAGGTATCCTCTCACATGAGCAATGTGGAATGAGCTAAGTCTCATTCTCAGCAGTGAGCAGTGCCAAGGTTCTGAGCTCACATTTTCCTAATCCAAGTCCTTCAGGAGAAAATGGATAAGACATAAAGACAAGCAATCTATAGTTAAAATAATTTTCTCTGTGCCAGTTTAAGAGCTTAGTCTCACACATATCAAGAGTGAGCTACTGAACAGCTGCTCAGATCACAATATCAAATGCACTATCCCCTGCTGATCTTCAGTTACTCTTGCTCAGAACAGTGATTTAGACATGGATGAATCTCATTTCAATCAGTCAACCTGCTTGACTGATTTCCTGAAGCAGAGCCTTAATCTTCTTTTTAATTTGATGGACTGATAAGAATACCTTTTATATCACAGTCACATGTACAGGCCTTTACAGGGAGCCTTTGGTCATTGTTGCTGATGCAATGAGGTACGTGGGCATGTGAAATAAAAATGGTGTGCTAATATTGTGCAAAAGAGAACTGACCAAATGAACCGATGTGTGTAAAACAGATGCATACAAATACAAACAGGCAAGTGATATTAGATCATTCACAATATGTGATCCATCAGGAGCTGCTCAGAATGGGTACATAAAAGGATTAGGAGATGTCAGCATTTGCTATCCAAAAGGTGAGTCACACATGCTCCATGAGACAGAGGTGGTTTGAAGCCCAGAGGACCTGCAGGTTCAACATGAGCTAGGTGTAAAATGAAAAAAATGACAGAAGGGTGAGGGTTTGAGGTACAAGACGCAACAGGAACCTCTCTATATGCAGCACTTTCACCTCTTTTCTGGGAACCATTACAAAAAGAGTTTGGTGGTGTGAGAGACCTGATCAGAAAAAGCAACTGTAAGAAACATGAGCAAGTTTCACTCTCCAAGGTTTAAGATGATGCAGCTATGCTGCAAGGGAGACTTAACCAAAAGTCATGTGACAGGGAATAGGCCTCTTTCACCTGTTTTCTATTTTAGTCTAACATGCTTGGATGCGCCCCAAAAGAAAAGCCCCCAGGCCGTGTCCCATCAGAAAGCTTGCTCTTTTCTTTCTATACATAGCCATGCATTATCCTCACAGCACTAGGTGAAGAGATGGCTTTGAGAGGTCAGTTTACTCTGGCAGGGGGTGGGGGGCCATGAATCTCTATTCTTCTGCATTCAAGCTCAAAGAGAAACTGAGAAGCTGTCACGAGCACCAGCTCAGCCATGCACTCTACTGGAAAGTAAATAAGGCCCAGTCTTTAATATGCCCTGAAAGAATGGCATGCAGGGGCCGCAACAGGCAATACGCTGAAAAACAATGCTGTTCAACTAACATGCACTTGCACACTAGTCCACATGCTCAGACAAGCAAATACAGAACACAGACCATTACTATTGCCATGAAATCCATGTCTTCTGCTTGTACCTTTTACTGTTAGCGCACACAGAGGTGTTTTCATTTAGGCAACTGTTCTAGGACTGTGGGTTTCAGCAGAGGCTCCTGAACCCAAATTTGAGCCATTGTAAGGCTGAAAATTTTCTGCATCTGGCAAAATGAACAAGGAAGTACAGCACAACATAAGTTTTATTTTTTTATATAAAGCAAGATTGTAAGATGGAACAATCTCTGAATTTCAGCATTCCAAGCTGATACACAAATTTCCTTCACCTTCTCTTAGGGTCATGTAAAAGGAATCCCCAAGCCCACATAATTATTTTTCTGCTGTGTTTTCCCTAGTATGAAGATGGCACTTCCCATCTGCCCCAGAAGTGTGCCATGACTTCACCAGCTACAAATATCCCAAAAGAATGAATCACTAGATGTATATGTAAAGAAACTAAACTGTTAGGAAATCTGATCTGGGCTGCTGACCTCCAAAAAGTGGTAGGAACAGGTAGAGCACATGATCGTAACAGTGAAACCCTAAGATGGCACACATGATTCTAGCCACTGGGGACATCATAAAGCAGGATGATTATCTCTGCCTGGAGTGCGAGTGCTCAGATAGCCTTTTGATGCCAGAGACAAATATTTTCAAGAATGTGTTAGAGGTACAGATCTTATTTAGAAATTTCCTGGAAATGTCCATGGCAATGATCATCTGCTATCATTCTTCTTGGGACTGCTTCCAAGTATTACATAGATAGATTCATACAACATGCCCCAGAGGGGTGAGCAGGACACCTGTAGGCGACTGGGTTAGAATAACTGGCCTGTAAAAAATTATGCTGCTGACTATGCTACCCAGGAACAAAAAAAAGAGAGAATTCAGAAAAAATGATCACTGAACTGTGAGGCACAAAGGAGACCTCATCCATCTATATGTGCCTCACATGGCAGGGTTCTCCTATACTTTCTATAATCAAAGTATCCTCCAATAGCAGTCTGTGAGCCAATAAACCCATGGAGAAGGGTTCAAATCTGCCAGTGTTCCTTCAAAGGATGTAAACACAAGCAAAAGGAGAATTTATGATGGCCTGGAGAGCAAGGATATGCGTGGCCCAAGTCAGCCCCACAGTTATTTGCAGTGAGGAGCTAAATGGATCTGTGTGGCAGATCCAGCCAATAACCTAGAGAATGCAGAGTACTGTCTTAAATCACTTCATTGGATGGAAGCCAAACTGCAAAAAAGACATCCTACTCCTCCTACAGGTCCAGATCACTTTAGCGTTCATCAGCCCATGATGTGGACAAAGTGATCCTTATTGACATCAGGTACCTGACAAAGCTAACATGAGTTCCTGGAAGATAAAGCTCTTAGGACACAAAGAGCACAGACACATGAGCACAGAAAGTGCTCATGTGATAACCTTTGCCACAGTGCTCCCACAGGCAAGAACACGTTTAGAGGAATTTTCTTCATCCCACTCCATGGTATTCCCTGAAAGGAGCTGAAGTGCAAACCAGAAGTAAACCTGTGGAAAGAAAAAGGTGTTCCCCCTATCCTCAAATCTCTATTTAGTTTAATCTCTTGGCACGAGGACAAGGGACAGCTTGTGCTCTGTGAGTAACAGGCAAGGTCCATTTTTCACATACATCACAAAATGACCTTGCTCTGCTCCCATATAGTATAAGTGAACAGAGAAAGATAATCGTAGCCATGTCTTACTAGCAGAGCTTGGTAAGCCATATTGGAGGCAGTCATACCGTAGGAAGCACAGGGATAGCCCTCAGCTTTGTGTAACCAAGTTACTACTAAACTTTGTTTGCAACAGGTCCTGTGCAAAATTGTAGAGGACTTCCTATATGGGCTGACAACACCAGCAGCACCAAACATTTTCAGCTGAGCACCCTTGAAGACACCTGTACTTGGTGCTCAGAAGTCCAAGGGCAAATTTCATTACTTTGACTCACACACACACATGGTTATACTTTTAAAGTAGATGCTGGGATGCAGAATGTGGAGTCATTTTAATTCAGTTAGTAAAATACGGAGGAGAAAAAAGCCAGACAAAATATTTAATATCATCCAAAGCAAAAGAAGGAAAGTGGGTGATGAGATAAACAGATTACTGTCCTTTAGATGAAATGCTTTCTGAACTCACCGTTCTAGAAGAAGACTCTGCTTTCATGCACAAACACTGTGCCTAAGTGAGCTCACATCTCACTTGTCCCAGAATCAGAGGAAGTCCTGTGCACTTACAGTAGATAATCCAAACAATATACAGAAAACAGGAGTCATTGATAAAGTAGATGAGATTTGCCATCCAAGTTAAAACAGTTTTTCAAACACAAAACATATAACACTAAATCTAATAAAATCTTCTTGCTTCTCACAGCACTTGCAAGTTAGGAAAAGCTCAGTTACCAGGATACAAACCAAGGACCAAGAGCATGTTACTCTCACAGATTTAATGGTCCTGGGAGAAGGAAATTACAAAAATAGAAGTGGATGGGGGCAGCCCTAGGGGTATTTTAAGTCAACTAAAAGATTCCCCACATTCACATTAAGTGAAGGAGTATAAGGATGTTGCATTACAGCACTTCTGCATGCATGTAGGTCAATTTCCCTGCAAGCAGCCCTCCCATGCCCTCTAGACTTCCAAACATACTCCTTCCTGTGATTGCCTGTAAGATGAAATATTAATGAAATATTACTCTATAAACATTGAGCTTGAGGCCTCCACTGAGGCCAGGACACATGTTTTTCTTCAAAAAACAGTATTTCCTTCAAATCTCATTTTTAGTATAAAAACTTAGTGGATTGTACTTCACCACTCTAAAACCAAAGGGGAAAATCTGGTGGGAAGGACTGTGGAACAGTAGCATTCTCTGTGCCCAAGAAAATATATTCACTAGACACGGAGAGATTTAAAGAAAGTGCTCCAAACCTGCATTCACTCAGGAGGAAACAAAAAATAACCTTCCATTTCTTTAAAAGTTACGTGCTTTGCTAATTAACTCACCTATATGGAATTACTAGGATTAATTTTCCACATTTGTTTCTAACAGAATCATTTAAACATGAAATCCTTCTCAGAAATTGTTGATGATGAAGACATTGCACAACAGGGGAAAAAATGCCTAATACCACAGAAAATAACCATATGAAGTTACAATTCCCATGAGCCAAAGTGAAGGCATTTTTCATGTGAAAGTCAAAAAGACACTCTTATCTACCAGGTTCTGTCAGAAACTAGGTCTCTTAAATGTATGGCATGAGCATTTTTGGTCCCAGGGATTCCCATTTTTACCTTTGGGCAAAGCCAAACCTTCTGGTACACAGGATTTGACAAATTTAAGATAGAAAAACGTTCTCCATTGATTACAAGGCAGAATTTATAGCAAAGTTAACATAAGGAAAAGTTTGCAACCCTGTATCATTTATTTTGTAAAAACTGAATTAAAAGAAACAGCTTCTGCTCGGGCATCCTTAGCCACTGAGGCTCCATCTGCCCTGGTGTATACTGAGAGTTTTCCACTGTTGAAGACCCAGGCTCATTAGGCAAGGAGACTCACATAAGTGACTATGCTAGCAGCCAGCATTGTATTACCAGTAAGGGAAGGAAATATCAGTGCTGTGTCTGAGCTGCAATATTCACAGCCACCTGTGCTTCTGGACCAGCCCCCATTCCATGCCATTGCTTCCTTTCCAAAAAGAAAAAAAAAACATTAAGGAGTTGAAATCCCACTAGCTTAAGATATACATTACAAGATAAAAGTTTTCCTACTGTAGCTGCCTGATAAAGGTAGCAATGGGTAAACCTCAGCACTGATAAGAAGCTGATGGTCACCAGTACCTGCGCAGAAACAGGACACAGTTGTTTGACGTGGATGACTTTGACAGTTGCACTAATACGTTGGAACGTACGTTTCTGACCCTAATGCAGAAATACAAAGCTTTCCTCATTTCCTCATTTCATTCAGAGATTTCAGGAGGAGTCCCCTTCATGTGAATCCTAGGGCACTGGATGTGGGTCCTGGCTCCACACAACATCATCTATCCCCTTTGGGGACTGTTGTTCTAATAAACCCTGTCATTTTGCAGACTCAGAGAGACTACTGCCAGGTTGTATCTAGCATTCTCAGATGACAGAGGTACAGGCACACTTCAGGGACTCAACCTTTCCTCCCACCCAGAGAGGCTAAAATGATGCTGCATCCAGAAACAGAAGAAGCAAGCTGGCAAGCAGCAAGCTTTTTGTGCCCAGGAAGAAGTGAGGTAGCCCCATAAGACTCATTTAATTCATTTTATCATTATGTTACCTTCCTGCCCCTCCCTGCCTCCATTTTTGCCCTCTTCTAAGATCTTCCAAGATTCATCTTCTTGTGGGTTTTTCATGAAATTCCTTATTACACATTTCAAACCCTTTATATAAGGCATAGATAAATTTACATTTCTTGTGCACACCCACATCTCCAGTCCCAAATGTGCTGATGGTAGCTTCAAAGTTTCCATGCTGAGTTCTGAATTCCCACTGAATTTCATGGGGAAACTGATATCCCATTTATCTGGGCAACTTTCATATTCCCATGGCAGCTTTTTGTTTGGTTTTGTTTCATGGGTGTAAACACCTACACAAGATGAGCAGAGACTTTGCACTTTTGATGTTTTTTACAAACAGTGGTAACAGGTCCTTTCTCCAAAATTTTCTTTTCCAAAGGCAATAAATCCTGTTTCTCTTGTATAATTTCCCACCCAAAAATGCCAGATGGAATGGCAAATTTCAAGAAGTAACAGCAAACAATACATGGAAACACTACCACCACTCCAGACAGAAGAGACTCAGCACAATTCCAGTTTCCCCTGGTAACCTGGGAGGATGGTTTTTTTGCTTTTTATGACCTAAGGGGCAAGGGAAAAGGCTTTAGACATGCTTGTGGATCCAATGCACTTGGTCGCTGACATGTAATTGACCAGTTCCCAACATCCCAAGGACTGCCTCAAAACCTAGGGAAGTCAGAGGAAGCCATTGCGGACTATGGCAGACTTGCTCTGGAGTAACCATCGGTGGTAGCGTGTGCTCTCTCTTCCCTGTCCAGCTGGTTAAGACCATAGGTTACATGGCCATCCTCAGCTCAGAAAGGATCAACTACGCTTCTACAATGATGTCCAAATCATTGTTCTGCATGTTTTTGGATCACACGTCAACCATCCAAGAGTTAAGTTTAATTTAGCAAATATCAGTTGACTCAGCTGCTGGGATGAAGACAACCAAGATCTGGAGCTCTTAGCTGGACTGGTAATTCAGACATTGGTTCATCTCTCTGCTCATAAAAATTCTTCTTTCTGGGAGGTCTTGTGGGGGGCAGTGGAGTAAAGACCAGGAAAAAAAAAAACAGCCAGTCCCTGGAGATTCGAATCCAGATAGTTTGAGTAATGCAAAAAAACCACATTTATAATTTTATTTATAAATGGGAGATGAAGAAGTTTTCACTGTAATCCTTCTTTTCTTAGTGTTAATGGTGGTTTACCAACATCCACTATACTTTAAAGCCTCTTTAAATCCTTTCCTCAGGAGCAGCAAAGAAAAAAGAGCTCTGGGAGAAAAAGGAATTTTCCAGTGTTTACAAGATTAAGAGGAACAACTTCTGAAGTTGTCACACCAGCCAGTGTCTCTCAGTGAAGTTAGTCATTTCATCCACAGGTGATCTTAGATCCCTTAGATTAATGAACTGGCACTTCTGAAGATGCTCAGCTGTTCAAAGAGGCAGGAGAGACTAGAGGGAATTTAAACTTGCCTTCTAGAAGCTCTGGCTTCACCTGAGGCCTTGCCTGTCATAATGAAGTCAGGATCTCATGCCACTAAGTATGCTTCCTCCTCCATAAAAAAACCCAACAACTCACACTATTTTTTTTACTCTTATTCTTTAGCCCCTTCAACAGAAACTGTAAATAAGCTTTAGCTTATTTAGCGTTTTTAGCTTTGCATGGCAAACAATCCATGCTCATCAGAGGAGTAAAAGTGACCATACAGAAAGAAAGCCCATCTAGTGTTGAATCTGGTGAGAAATATCAAGGAAAACAAGGAATGCTTCTACCAATACCTCAGCAGTAAAATGTAGACTAGATAAATGGCATCCCAGTGCTGAAGAGGGTGGGAGACCTGATGACAAATAATATAGAAAAGGCCAAGGTACTCAATGTCTTTGTCACTTTCTTACTGGTAAAACCAGCCTTGAGGAATCTCAGGCCCCTGTGACTAGATGGAATGTCCAGGGCAAAGAAAGTTCACCCTGGGTGGGGAAGGATCAGATTAAGGAACACTTAAACAAGACCAGATATGTACAAGTTCCAATAGGATACACCCAGAGAGCTGTGGAATCTTGCCAGTGTCACTGTGAGGCCACTCTTGATTATCTTTAAAAGGTCATGGTAACTGGGAAAGGTCTCTAAGGACTGAATGAAAGCAAGTGTCACTCCCATCTTCAAGGAAGGCAAGAAGGATCTGGGGAACTATAAAGTGTCAGCCACACTTCTATTCCTAGGGAAGGTGATGGAAACCATTTCCAATGTGTTAGGGATAAGCAGATGATTGAGAGCGGTCAGTATGGATTTATTATAAGGGAATCTTGGCTCATGAAGGCTAGCATGCCAAGTCCTGCACGCGGGCAGGAATACCTCGAGGCACCATCACCAACTGGCTGAAGAGCAGCTTGGCATAAAAGGATGTGGTGTCATGGTGGTCATCAAGTTAACCTTGAGACAGCAATGTGCCCTTGTGGCAAAGAAGGCCAATGTCCTCAAGGGCTCTGATAGGAGTGTTGCCAGCAGATTGAAGGAGGTGATTCTTCCCTTCTTCTCAGCCCTGCTGACATACATCTGGGTCCAGCTGTGGGCTCCCAGTTCAAAAGAGATGTGGACATACTGGGGAGAGTACAGCAAAGGGCCACAACGGTGACGAACAATTAGAGCATCCTGCGAGAAGAGGCTGAGAGAGCTGGGACTATTCTGCCTGCAGAAGTGAAAGCTCAGGGGATATAATCAATGTATAAATACCTGATAGGAGGTTGTAAAATAGATGGAGCAGAACTTTTCTCAGTGGTGCCCCATGAAAGAAGAAAAGACAATGAACACAAATTGATATACAGGGAACTCCACTTAAACATAAGAAAAAGATTCTTTACTTTGAGAGTGGTTAAACACTAGAACAGGTTGCCTAGAATGGTTCCAGAGTCTTCATCCTTGCAGATACCCAGAACCTGACCAGACTCTGTGCTAGGAAAACTGCTCAATATGATCCTTCTCTAAGTGGGGTGAGGGGGACCAGATGATCTCCAGAGGTGTCTGTCTGCCTCAACTATCCCATGATTCTGCGACAGTTTAGCCAGTAGTCAGCACCCTTATAAGACCTGTACAAGTGATAAAACTCATCACAGTACAGTAGGACGATGTAGCCCCCTCTACAACAATGTGCATCTTATACAAACCAGAAACCTATAGTGTTATCTATCTGGCTGTCTATGGAATTACATGTGCCATCATGTCCTGGTTTGGCCAGG